>CAUYRH010118296.1:0-28264 GCA_963574655.1 Perodicticus potto
AGAGTACTCTGAGGTCCAAGGAGAAAGCCAAGCAGCGTACTCTGAGGTCCAAGGAGAAAGCCAAGTAGAGTACTCTGAGGTGCAAGGAGAAAACCAAGCAGAGTATTCTGAGGTCCAAGGAGAAAGCCAAGCAGAGTACTCTGTGGTCCAAGTAGAAAACCAAGCAGAGTACTCTGAGGTCCAAGGAGAAAGCCAAGCAGAGTACTCTGAGGTCCAAGGAGAAAGCCAAGCAGAGTACTCTGAGGGCCAAGGAGAAAGCCAAGCAGAGTACTCTGAGGTCCAAGGAGAAAGCCAAGCAGCGTACTCTGTGGTCCAAGGAGAAAGCCAGGCCACAACATGGAAGGAATTTGTATTGAGGAACTTAAATCATAAAGGCGGGAATGCGGCTCACTGCCCAGGAACATCCACACTGTCTTGTTAAATGAGTGCAAAATACATTTCTTTGATGTAAAACATTGAGTTTTTAGAGATTATTTGTTACAGTAATTAGAGTTGCTCTGATAAGTATATACTCTGTCATGTGATTATGTGTTACTTTCTAAGTACTAAAAATACATAATTATAACTCCAAATAGATTATACATTCTGTGAGGGAAGTTACTATGTTTTAAGCCTATATCTAGATAATTGTACCAGAAAGAGATACAATAAAGAGGATGCTTCTATATACTTGAAAGAACCTGGATTTTGGAAACTGAGAAATTGTGTTAAAATTTCAGTGTCATTAAACATTTGTATAACTTTGGGCATTCCATGATCTTTTGAACCAAGCTTTTCTCACCTTATAAAACAAAGATAATGATATTTGTGTGGCTAGACTGTTATGAAAATCACAGTATAACATGATTCCCCAACATCTATCACCTATCAGATTTTTTGGCAGAAAGTTGCACTGAACACATTTTTTAAATTGATGGTTAAAGGTGCTGTTTTTAAAAACAAAAGTGAAGCTTCTAGAAGTAGATAATGATTTGTAATTTACACTGCGTTTTCTTGATTTTATCTCATTTATTATCGTGACATTGTGGGGAAATCAGTATGGTTAGCAGTATTATTTTTGTAATTGCACTTCATAAATGAGAATTTCGGAGGTGGAGGCCAGTTCTTCCCAAGGTAATCTCAAAACAGATAGCTTCTTTTTCTCTTGTACTTTTAGGTGTTTGTAAAAAGTGCTTTGATGTTGTTGAGTTTTGTGTGTGTGTGTGTGTTTTGATAAGACATACTGCGTCGACTGAGTATAGATCTTTTATTTTATTTTATTTTATTATCTTTATCATTAAATCATAGCTATGTACAATAGTGCAATCAAGGGGTACAATGTGCTGGTTTCATATACAATCTGAACTATTTTCATCAAACTGATTAACATAGCCTTCCTGGCTATTTCTCCGTTATTATATGAAGACATTTGTATTCTGCATTTAGCAAGGTTCACCTGTATTCTTCTAAGATGCACCATAGGTGTGGCCCCACCAATTACCCTCCCTCCACCCCAACCTCCCTTCTCCCCTCCCCACCCTTGCCCCTTTCCCTATATTCTTGTATTATAGTTGGGTTATACCCTTCATATGACAGCTATAAATTAGCTTCAGAGTAGGGCTGAGTACTTTGGATACTTTTTCTTCCATTCTTGAGATACTTTGCTAAGAA
This sequence comes from Perodicticus potto, assembly GCA_963574655.1. Classification (NCBI taxonomy): domain Eukaryota; kingdom Metazoa; phylum Chordata; class Mammalia; order Primates; family Lorisidae; genus Perodicticus; species Perodicticus potto. Next base: position 1,651 of record CAUYRH010118296.1, read on the forward strand.
GAATATGTTCTAGCTCCATCCATGTGAACATGAAAGAGGTAAAGTCTCCATGTTTCTTTAAGGCTGCATAATATTCCATGGTATACATGTACCACAATTTATTAATCCATTCGTGAATCGATGGGCACTTAGGTTTCTTCCATGACTTAGCAATTATGAATTGGGCTTCAATGAACATTCTGGTACAGATGTCTTTTCTTAAGCACACATTTATTTTATGGATTTAAGCATCAGTTTGTTTGGTCCACTTATAAAACATCTATCAACCACTTTTCTGGGTTTTATTAGAGCTGCACTATTGACATACTGAAGACATAATATTATAATTCTATCTTTAAATGCTATGTTTTTCATGCATTAATTCATTTTACATTCATGACAATCCTAAGAAATAGGAAACATAATTATCCCCATGTTATATGTGAGAAAAGTGAGACACGGTACAATGAAGTAACTTTCTCAGGCTCACAGGGCTGTAAGCGGCTGAGCCGGCCTTGAGCCTGATCTGCCTCCAGAGTTCACACAATTAAACACCATGACCTGGCATCTCTCAAGGTGTGTTGGTGTATATCTAACTGACAATGTCTTTGTTCCACCGAAAAATGATATATAATTTATAACTCATACATTGTGCATAGGGTGGAATTCTTAACATTCTGAAAATTGACTTTTGATTCAGACAATTGTATTTAATTTTATTTTATATGCATCTTTTATCCTGTCTCTGTCTCAATAAATTCTGGAGATTCGCCTTCAATGGCAAGTCTTAATGGGAAGAGGAGGGATGTGTAAGTGGAGGGTGGAGGAGGCACGTAAAGGAGGAAGGGCCCAAGTTCAGGAGAAGAGACACAGAGGAAGGAGAAACAAAAGGGAGAGTCCCTGAGTGACTCCAGACGCCAGAAGAACCATGAGCAGTAATGCAGGACATCCGGTGCTAACAAGACTGGAGGGAGAGAGTCCCTGCAGCCTCAGGTCTTATTAAAGACTAGGTACTTGGGAGGCCAAGCCAGTACAGACGGGGACGAATACGAGTACCTTAGCCATCCCTTCAAAACCCACTGGAGAGTTAATCATTTCCACTGAGCCCTGATGGCCTTCTGCTATTATCCCATCCCATATTCCCATGAAGATGTCCTCAGAGTGGGGTCCTTCAGAAAAACCCACACAATTATAATACTAATATTTCTACTCTTGAGATTTCAGATTTCTTTTTAACATTCAATCATCGTGCAATTTTGGCAAGTGCCGTGTTTATGCTTTTCACATCGGCTGCCCGTTATTCAGAGCTTTGTCTCTTTTTGTGCATTAAATGTGAAGTATTGCAATATATTAATTAAAAGGAAACTCTGGGAGCCAGACAGATATGGAGTATAATCTTTGCTTATCTCCTTCTTAGCTTCGTGACCTTCAGCATGTTGCATAACCTCTCTAAATCTTAGTTACATCATCTGTAAGCTGGGGAATAATAAAAGTACCTACTTCTCAAAGCTGTAGCGATAGTTTAATGAAATAATGTTTGTAAATCACTCAAGGCCAGTGCCTGGCCCATAATTAGTGCTCAATAAATATAGACTCTTATTAAACTGATGGTACATTTTGTGGCATTGATTTACCTTTCCAAAGTGAGTAATGTCAGTCTCATTCTGGCAGGAATAACTCACCAATATATTCTAACAGTGCCACTGTTGCCTTGGGCTCCGTGCCACAGACACAACAGGAATGAGGGGAAGCTGACTGAATCGGTCAGGAAAGCAGCATTAGACAATGGGCCGGTGGGATCTATGAAGATTTCCTGATGGATGTTGAGGAAATACTCTCCTTAATGAAACGTGCTCAAAACAAGACAAATAAAAAAGAATGAAAAAGCCAAATGAGTTTATCAAGAGCAATTAAATCCAATGACAGATGTGAGCTTGAGGTTGCAAGCTAATTTACCAAAGACACTCATTCCCACCAGGGAAGACTATTAGTAGAGGGTTAAGTTTAAATAGGGAGAAATAGGTACCAGAAACATCCCAAGGCTTGTGGTATACAGAGAAACAAAGCGAATGAGAATCTTTCTTCCCCAAACCTTGAATGAACTGAGGGCAAGTTCCAGAGAGAAATAAGGTGAAGGGAAAATCTTTGTGGGTCCCCATCTCCTTGTTTTTCATTGTAAATAATCCAGTCCTCATAGAGGAAATAGTATCTCCACCTTTACCTCTTGGGCCTGTGGTGGGTATGAGACAAAAAAGTGATTGTTTGTTAAGCACATATGTCCTTGGGCTTCATGGAAACTATTACAATCACTTCAAGTGCACAGGCCTCTATCAGTTTTATGAATGTCATTAATCTTGTCACTTCGCCACCTTCTTGCTCTCCTCCACCTTGCATGTCCTTGGTGGTGAAGAGCAGGACAGATTTGTTCTCAGGTGGGGAAATGAGTCTCTCTCCTCCTGAGGAGCAACACAACCAAGCTGTGGATACACTTTGTGGGTCAGTTTTCCTGTGAATTCTCAGCACGGCTGGCGCTGAAATGTTTGGAACTGAGGCATTTTCTTTTCCTTTTGGGCGAATATTCAACCTTTTAAACATTTCAAAGTGATAGCTCAGAGTTTCCTTGAGCACTGAGGGATCACAGAGCTCAAAGGCAAGGTTGGGGTTGGGGATTAGAAAAAAGAACAAGTTTGAAGAGTGAAGGTTAGGGGTAGGATCTGCAAGGGGATTGTGGCCAAGTTTGTAGCTCTTAAAGCTCAATAGTGAAGACCAAGAGTTCAGGGAGTCACAGACACACTAGCAGGTTAATCTAAAAGGCGTACTTTCATCCTTTCTTAATTTATTACTTATTTGTTCATTCAGACAGTTATTGAGCAGCTCCGACTGTGTGCAGAGTTCTAAGGATGCGTTTATTGAGCTGCTCCTACTGTGTGCAGAGTTATGGGGATGAAACAGAGAAAAATAAGGTAGAAATTCTGCCTTTCAGTAGTTTTCAGCCTGGCTGGAAAGACAGGTATGTAAATTGCTTTCAAATTTCTGCTATAAAACAAGAATATACATCTACATTTGTACATATACAGATATAAACAAAGAGGAGAAGCCTAGAAAAAGGAGTAAATAATTGATAGTTTAATGCTAGGAAAAGGGAAAAGGGCCAGTGCTTAACCCAATGAGATAGCAGATGTTCAAGGTTCACAAGGTGGTCAGTGGGCTAGCCTCAGAGTCACCACTAGAGCAGTAAGATGCTCTCTTTTGTTGGAAGATCACATATACTTTTCTTGCCTGGGGATGGTTCCGATTCATGCCTTTTGCATAGGTGCAATTGTTAACCCAGACCCCTTTCACTGTGCAAGGTGAATGAACGGTTACTCACAGCTCCAGCTCCTTTGCCTCTTGGTTCCACAGCTTCTCCCAGCTCTTGTGCTCTGGCTCTAAGTTTCCTCCCAATTCACAAAGAGGAAAGGAATTCAGGACACAACGCTGAATTGTGAACCCCTAAGGTGAGAACTGACAGAGGACTGAAGAGTTATTGCTGGGATGTGTAGCTCTAGAGTTGGGGAGACATCCTTGAATGGAGGCCAGGACTGAGGGTCTGGACAGTGTAGGGTCTTCTGTGGTTAAGCTTTTGCCCAAGGTTTCCCAATACATATTGTGTGGAATATTTATACAACACATTAGTAGATAGTTCATGATTAAAAGAATTTTCTGGCCATTTGTGCTTAATAAAGGCTGTGTTTAGCAAGGAAAAACAGATTTCTTTACTATGGAATGTTTTTTTTTTTTTGAGACAGAGCCTCAAACTGTCACCCTGGGTAGAGTGCTGTGGCAGCACAGCTCACAGCAACCTCCAACTTCTGGGCTCAAAAGATTCTCCTGCCTTCGCCTCCCAAGTAGCTGGGACTACAGGCACCCCCCACAATGCCTGGCTATTTTTTGTTGCAGCCATCATTGTTGTTTGGCGGGCCCAGGCTGGATTTGAACACGCCAGCTCAGGTGTATGTGGCTGGTGCCTTAGCTGCTTGAGCCACAGGTGCCAAGCCAACTATGGAATTCTTATCGCCTTAAAGGTGCTCAACTATCTCATAAACTCTATGAAGTTCTGTAAATAATATATCTTGTATCCAGACTTAGAAACCTAATTGAGGAGACATGTTTTTGTGGAGCATCTCACGGGGAAGACCAATTTTAAGAAACCAAGCCTTAGGTCCTAAACTCCATATGTTGATTTTGTTAAAGATGGAGGTTTCTTTAATAATTCATTCACTTAATTAAATTTTTGGACTTCCCAGCTGGGTTTTCCAGTAGTGGTCACATGTCTTTCATTGTTGTTGCTTTACTTGCTTTTTTGAATGGTCAGTGGATTTGAAAGATATTTGTATGAGGAATTGACAACATCATTGTCACTTTCTACTAAAAAGAAATGGAAATAAAAGAATACTGACTCTGAAGCCAGACTGTTTGGGTTTAAATTCCACAACTCCTTGGCTATGTGAAATTGGAAAAGTTACATAACCTCTTCTTGTCTTAATTTTCTTACCTAAAAAGAAATTGTGGTATAGTGGACTCTACCTCCCAGGGTGGCTGAGAAGATTAGGTGCAATAATAATGTGGACAGTGCCTAGAGCAGTTCCTGCTGCATGACAGTGCAGCTCCTGCAGAGTGCAGATGACAAGGTATTTGTCTTGCAGAGTCATCATCACATTTATTGACATCGTCCCCAAGGAGGAAGCAGAATTTCCTGGGCTCCTCCAACAAGGAAGCTCACAGGACTTGCGAATTGAGAGAAGCCGATATGGGTTGTCCACCCATTTTATGCTTAAGTTCTTTATCTATGCAATGGAGGCAATAAGAGTTTCCCTCTCATTGGATTCCTCAGAAATAATAATATATGATAATATATGCCGAAGGTGGAGCATTGGGCTTAACATACAGTCAGAGCTGAATGAATGTCAGTTTTTATCAACGTTACTGCTAACAGAGCTCCTTCATTTTGTAGTTAAGGAATGAGAAGCTCTAACATATGAGGCAAATAAGCCCTATTTTTTTTAATAACTATATTTATTTTTTTGTCATCACAAATTTCCCATAAGCTGTTTGACCCATGGCCAATGTAAGGTATCAGAAATCTCCTCACCTGGGGAGTTCAGACACCTGGACCATGGTCCTCCATCATTCAAACCTTAGGGCTTTTGATTTCAAAAGCCCTGGTGTCCAGTATATACCCGCCCTGATGAACACACTATAGGATTCGCTGTATCATTTGTTTCATTTCCAAAATTCCTTATTTATTGTAAGTTTTGTTTAATTTCTAGTATATAGAAAAATATTCTGGAATATCAGATTAAGCTATCTGACTGAGTGAAAATGGCGTGTCAGGAGCAGAGATGGAGCCCCAGAGGTGGTATTTTCAGTCTATTCTTTAGCCCTCTAGCCTCTTTTGTTAGTTTCTCTTTCTTTTTCCAATCTTTGAAGTTTTTCAAGACACAAAATAACTTATAAAAAATTACATCTTATGCACTGTGCCAGTATTTCTCTCATGCTTAGGTCTCAAATTTCGCTAGGGAATGTAGACTAACATTTTATAACATTTCAGCAACCCCCAGATCTAAGAAATTTGGGTCAGAATATCATGAAAGTAGATGTGCAACTCTTGGGAGGGTGGAGAGGAAAGACTGAATATATTAACAAACAGTCCCCTCCACTCCAAAGAAGCCCTCCCTCTAAAGATCAAGTTCTAGCTTCTCTCAATATTAATGAATTATCTTCAAAATTCACATGGGTAAATAAATCACTCAGAAAATGCGAAACACTAAAAAGCAAGAAGTGGCAGAATGACAAACCCAAGCCTTACAACTGCTTTGATTTATTTTGTTTCTGTGCCCAAGGGACAAAATAGGTAATTTTCCTGTGTGAGGGTAATTATCCCGGGCTGGCTATCCTGGAAAAGAGCCCCTGGAGCTGCTGGCTGACCTTGGCACTTTTCTCTTTTAGCTCATGCTCACATAGCACAGAAAGAAGAGAAATTCAACGTTACAAAGAACTACACTCTTATTTACCCATCCTTGCCTGGGGTCCCTTGTTCATTCCGCTCTCCAGGGTTTTCTCCTTCTAGAGGAACTAAAGGCATATACCAAAAAGTAAAGAAACCTAAGGAAAAAAAAATAGTGCATTTCGTTAAACTTCAAATTCTAATGCTTTTATTTTGGCCATAGCCAAGACCTAAGTTCTGCTCAATCTGAGTGAGGGTAGCTTTTATACCTTAACATTTCCATGTGTCTGGTGCTCGAGATCTAAGTGCCTAATAAAAAGTCAACTTGGATTAGGAAGCAGCAACTTCTAAGAAAGCTGACACGCAATCGAGCAGATCAGTAGACGGGATATGAAATGATCTTTTCTTACCAGCTAAGGGGACGTTTCAGAGAGAGCCAAGTGCTTTAGTGGAATTTCAGAATGTTGCATCTCCCAAACTCAATTTAATGCATTCTGTAATTAGTTGAGGATGTGCCAGAGAGTTTTCGATTGCCTCATTTTCTTCCTTAACTTTTGATTTTGTTCTGCTAACTCTTTCTTTTTGTTTCTTTCTTTCTTTCTTTTTTTTTTTTTTTTGTAGAGACAGAGTCTCACTTTCTCATCCTTGGTAGAGTGCCAAGGTGTCACACAGCTCACAACAACCTCCAACTCCTGGGCTTAGGCAATTCTCTTGCCTCAGCCTCCCGAGTAGCTGGGACTACAGGTGCCTGCCACAATGCCCCGCTATTTTTTTGTTGCAGTTTGGCCGGGGCCAGGATTGAACCGCCACCCTTGGTATATGGGGCCAGTGCTGTACTCACTGAGCCACAGGCGCTGCCCTCTATTAACTCTTTCTTTGTAGTTATGTATTACATTTACAAAAATGAGACTATTAGCATGCATACTATCCAGTGACCTGGTCATGTCGTGTAACAATAAGAGTTTTGGCCTTCTTATTCCCTGTATACCTCAGTAGGCAACCACAAAATTGCCTGGGGATTGGAATCCCAGTTCTTCCACTATGATTCTGTGACCTTCAACAAGTTTTGTAAGTTTCTGTGCCTTGTTTCCACAATGTAAGATAGAAATGATGGTAGTATCTTAGCCATTATATGGCGGTGAGAATTGAAAGCATTTAAAGTCTGCCAAATGTGAGGCACATGTATGCATGTGTGTATACTTACAAATATATTTCTAGTAGCTGACTAGTCTTTCATTTTATGGATATACTTGAATTTATTCAATTATGTTGCAAGTTATGGTCATTTGAGTTATTTCTCAATTTTTTTTCTTTACATTGGATACCTATAAATCTGTGCATATTGGGGTTCCTAAAATTACAAGCCTTTGCTTCCATTGTATGTCCTCACTCTCTTTTCTCTTAATTATAAACTATATTCTTTCCTTTGTTATCTTACCTGTCTCACGATGCTTTCAATCTCTGATTAACTTTAGCAAGTTATTTTTCTGACTACAAATACAGAGATTAGTTCACATATTTGTTCTTTTGAAAAATTCAGGGTCTAGAAGCTTCCTATTTGGTATTGTGTATGTGCATTTAATGATTCCCCACTGAACTCACTGCATTCTTTTATTTGAGGTTTGATTACACATGTCATAAACACAGAGCAGTAATAGACATCTTCTTAGCAGTTTGTTTTTATCGTCATATAATTCCATCTTCATCTATCCCATTTCCAGTTGACTTTTTACATGTGGGGTTATGCTAATTCTGACTTTTATAACTTTACTTGCACAAATCTTTCTTGACCATGCCCCTCCTCCAAAAATGCAGGAAACAGGGTTAAAGAAGATAAATGAGAGACAGTCCTTGACTTCCAGGAGCTAATGTGGGGGAAAGACAGCAAATATGGTCTGGCATGGCACAAGCCTCACACAAATACTCTTTGAAAATAAGCAAAAGAAGTAAGTCTGTGATTCTAATATACTATGTAAATCCCCATGACAAAGAAGTTGTAGAAAGGGAAGCAGGAGAGAAGAATGGTTATATAATTGCTCATGAATTCTAGGTATATGAGCCAACAGACCTCTGGCTGCAGGTGTATGTTGGAAGTATCACCTTTTATTGAATAGAAGAATTGGACTTGACTTTCCTTTTGAAGAAGTGAATAGCAAAAAATAAAGATAGTAATGTATCAATACTATTAACACCACTTATGTGAAATATACTAAATACCTACCATTTACAAAAAAAGGAAATATTTACCCAAATATCTACCTACTTTAAAAATATCACTGCGATGTTTAAAATGAAAAATAAAAATATAATTCAATGTCAATTCTATCTAAATTGCTTCTCAAATAGAAATATAAATGATTTGATCAATAATTGATTTTTAAGTATATTTTTCCCAAGGGATGTCAACATGTTGCCTATGGGAAGAATTATTGAATTAAGACATACAGTAGAAAGAACTAGAAACTCTACATAATGTCAGGAAACCATGGATTTAAATCTCTGGCTTTCACACTATGTGTGTCTAGCCCAGTTATCTGACCTCTCTGGATCTCTGTTTTTCCATCAGAAAAAGGAGATCTTGAAGACTGAATATAAATAAAACAAAAGAACTCATCATAATGCCTGGCATTTGATAATGTGGAGTTTTCACTTCAAAACAATTACTTGACATGCTCAAATTTTCCATAATCATAAGTACCAGGTGAATAGTAAATACAATTATTTTAAATTTTTCCAAAAGAAAAATTATAATGTATTACCAATAAGTGTTCAATTTCCTATTGAATTCTAGCTCCTACCTCCTCGCCTCAAAGGAAGCAAAGAGAATTCCATTTCATTTCATTAAAATAATCATTGCTCTAGATAAAAGCCTTGATGGGTGGTTCTGTATGTTTTGGAAAATTTCCCAACCCAGGATAAAAGACAACTAGAAGCATATACCAATCTTTATTGTTATCGTCATGAAACTGCAAGAGTTACAAACCAATAATTACAAACTCACCTGTGAATCAAAGCTACATATGTATTGTGGCACAAACTGTTAATTGCCTGCTCAATATCCCTTGCCCCTTCTTCTTTGCTAATAAGGTCATGACTTTGTACCCAGATGTTCCTAGGAAAGGTATCATGATTAGCCTCAGGAAATCATGACAATTCTGTTTCTCACACTCATAGACTGCCTTGCACCTGGGGTTATCGGATGACTCCATTCTAGCCTATGATACTTAAAGAGAGATCTGTTTGTGGGGCAGTAGGTGAATGTAAATGAAATTGCATAAATGCACCCATTTCCTTCCAGCTTATGACTATGAAATGACAATCAGGATGGAAAGGCCTGAGAGAGTCCTGTGCCACAAGTCCCAAGATGACAAGTCACTGAACCAACACCAGCAGTCACATTTCTTTTATGTAAGAAAAATTATTCCCTATTTACTTAAAAATTTGAGATTTTTATAACTTCCTATGAAAACCTTCTTATCAGATATGGTTACACATAATGATCAAGTTTGCACTTGAATTATTTACTTTTATATTGCATACAATTGCTGATTAGTAATGCATCTCCTTGGTAGGCCTTGACTGAACACCATTATATCCATCTATCCTCTATTTATCTAATTCAGAAACTGAGAAATTTCCACTTATTTAACTTGCCGTGTTTACAGGCTACAACTGTACTCTTGTTTACACTGTCCTTCACACTTCAGCTCTATCTTTACTTTTCAGAGAAGCATCACCTAATTTCTTGAAAATAATAAGTTTCTGTTTGACATTTGTCATATTTGCTTTTTATATGGATTACATGATTTTTAAACGATATTTCCAACTCTAGGAAAACAGACAATAATTTTTGCTTACATTTGTTACTCAAGTCTGGCTCAGGGCCTGAGAAACTAATATTAGATGCATAACACATATTTACTAACTCTCTAACATGAGCCCACCATTAGCGTATCAGAGAAAAATAAAAACCTTTTACCTTAGTGCCCTTTTCCTTACCTCTTTTCATTTGTTCTTTTTTTTGCTTTGTGATAAGCCATCATAATACATTTAAGACTCACCTGCTTCCCCAGAACCTTCCTCTCTAAAAGTCACTTTAGAGCAGTGATTTTCAACCCATGTGCCATGAGAGGATCTTCGGTGTAAAATTTTAAAGATCATTAATTAAATTATTTTCAAAAGAAGTTCAAAGAATAGTAAGTGTATTCCTTTTTTTTTTTGCTTAACATAAATTAAGTGTGCTGCAGAAGTCTAATTATAGATTCAAGTGTGCCATGAGATAAAAAAGGTTGAAAAACATTGTTCTCTGGAGAGTAAATCTATTGACATTCTTTTCCTCCTAGAATCCAGTGCTCAGCCAATGGTTTCAGTAAAAGATATTTTGTTCTTCCTTTGTGTTAATTCGTTTATTATTGTGCTGGATGATGAGTGTTTGTAAATTACAAAGGCAAAAATAATTAAACACTTATTTAGCATTTACTAGGTGCCAGATGCTGTAAATATTTTAAACATACAACTCATTCAATCTCCAAGAAAATCTCTGGGATGTAGGTTGCTATTATTATCTTCAGGTTTCAGATAATAAAACCAAAGTTGGAGGTTAAATGTATTGCTCTAGGTCACAAAGCTAGTAGTACTAGAGCTGGGTTTAAACCCCTGAAGCCACACACTTAACCTTTATTCCAGTGCTTCTCAAAATGAGATTCCCAGACTGGCAGTGTCAGCATCACCTGAGAACTTGCTAGGAATCCAAATTGTTGCAGGGGAAGCCCAACAATCATTCCTTTGAAAAGTTATCGAAGTTTTCCTGTTTTATAAACTAAAGTTTGAAAACTACTGTATTACCCTAAGTTGCCTTAAAGAGGGTGTGGTAAAACAAGCAAACCTTTATAAAGGTTAACTCAAGGAACTAATTACCTCCCGGAACTCTAAGGAAATGAAAGTTGGAATTACTCTTAGGATTAGGGACTGGCTTCTTTCCATCTTCTTTTAATCTCAAAGGAATGAATGAATCTTAATTGTGATACCTATGAGGACACTCTTTCCATATACATATTGGGTATTGTACAGCATTAAAATAATAGTGTGAAAGATGTGCAGCTATATAAAGTAAAAAGAAAAATTTACATAGGAGAAAGACTATACTGACCAAATTCTTAAATTGTTGGCTACATTTCCTCAATGCCTCTTATAATTCTGGTCCTGTTCTCCTTGTCATTACTTGGGCGCAATAAGGTAATTACATTATTAAATTAAGCAAAACACAATAAGGTAACTTAGCTGTGCCACAAACATATAATGACTTCATTATTCAATATACATGGGATTTGGATTTTTCACTCATTTATATTATTTGTGTCATGCTTAACCACTTTTTCTAGCTCATATAATCAAGTCTCGAAGCATGTGTATGTACAGTTGAGACTAATTGGTGTAATTAATGTATGTGTAACAACTTCGGCTGCCTGATGCCTGAAAGGAGGAGAAAAAAAAAATAAGCAAACGTATAAACTGGGTTTTAGATTAGCAGCATAGCCAAGCTTTTTGTTTTGTTTGTTTGTTTTCATTTGTTTTTGGTAAGAAATTCAGCCTTCATTATGGGTGTTAGTTAATAAAGATATGGCTGGATTTCACAAATGAACAAACAGCAAAGATATTTTACATAAACAATTGGCTATGCGAAGTGGAGGGCTTTGGTTAAATGGTACTCTGATAGAGTAAGGTAAACTAGACATATAATTACAGAAATGAATTGGCCAATTCCCTTTTTTGTCCCTCTGTGAAAAGGCTGAATTAGCATTCTTTTAAAATTTCTTTTTGGTTTTATGTTCTGCCTCATTCCAGAAAGATTGGAAGCAAGTTATAGAAATAAGCAATCAATAATAAGAAAAAAGTACTTATAAATAAATAGTGGAGGAAGGAAAATAAGGAAGGGTAGTTTAAAAATTGATAAAACTCTGCTTGGACTAAGTAAATCTAAATATTATAGTAAAAGTTAAATTCAAGAAACACATTTGGAGCCTGTGGTCCAGCAGGATATTGTTCCAGCCCCTTTTGTGTAGAACCTGACAGTTCAACATGAGGGCTAGTGATGGTGGGAACAGACACTTAAAGACCTCTTGGCGAGGGAGGGGAGGGGATGGGGGAGGATGGGTGAAGGGAGAGTAAATGGTGGGGCCACACCTATGGTGCATCTTAGACGGGTTCAGGCAAAACTTACTAAGTGCAGAATGCAAATGTCTTCATACAATAACTAAGAAAATGACATGATGGCTATGTCAAACAGTTTGATGAAAATGATTCAGATTGTATATGAAACCAGCACATTGTACCCCTTGATTGCACTAATGTACTCAGCTATGATCCAACAATAAAAAAAAAAAAGACCTCTTTCCTCCTCAGTTCTGTTAAAGTGGCTATGAAGATGACCAAGGGTTAACTGGTAATCCAAAAGTCATGTTTGTATGCTACAAATCAAAGGTGTTAGAAACTATCTCTAAAAAAGGAAAATTTTTTAGCCCCTGATTATCAGCTTTATCTTTTATTTGCCACACTGTTCCTTTTTTTAAATCTGAAAATGCATGTGTTAATATTGTGTTAATATTTAGGCTAATCTAAAATATTGTAACCCAGGGTTCTTACTAGCACATGGTAATCGTTCTTTCTCTATAGGAAACTGACAAGTTTATCTGAACATCAATCACCCTCGGTAGGATCTTGGGGAAAACAGTCTCAGAGTAGAGGATGGGAGAACAACAATTAATATGTGGCATTAAATCTATCAGAAGGGTATGGAAAAGAACACTCAGTCATTCTACTGGATTTAATTTGCTCAGGGAAACAGCCTTCACACCTGAGTCACAGTCTCAGCTTGGTTTTCTCTCAATTAAACCTATGCTTGTCTGAAGCAATGAGGGCTTGGAGGACAAGATCAGGGCACATGCTAATGAAATTCCTTGCAGAACAAGGGCATTAGGTAGGAAGTTTTGCAAAGGAGAAATCACATAACCCGTATTTAAAGTTACTTATTAAGGAAGCATTTAAGACTTTATTGTACATTGGATACACCATGCAAAACCAGCCACAAAATCAGGGGCTATTACAGGTGTTGGTCTGAGTGCAAGCCATAATCAAATTATTGTAAAAAGTACTTTTTAAATTAAAATGTGAAAATTCTATATGCTTTTAGGTTTGCAGCAAATGTGGCTTGATCTGCCAATTCTTAGCTTCGTGTCGTGCATGCTTATGCTTATAAATAACACTATTTGAATGGACTATCCATATGTTATTCTGTAGTATGAGGTATGGTCGCACAGGCCAGAGTATCTCTAGAGCCATTAAAAAAAAAAAAAGAGCTATTCACTGACGTTTGTTAATGTTCCCCAAGAGCCATGATTGCACTTTGTACTGGCTCGACCCTGGATTAAGTTCTGATACGTGACAGGTTTGTTTTTATTTTATTTTTTCAGTAGAAATAGAATTTCAGTTCCTGTCAAGTTAGTTTAAAATAGTGTCCTGCTATTACTTACTGTTTTATTTTGAACATCATTGCTTTGTGGGAAACATTTATTATTGTTAATGGCACAAATTTCTTGTGGATAAATGCATTATTTAGTCAAGGCGTACCGAGTATGTACCATGCTAGGTGTTGGTTTATGCACTAGGGATACCAGAATAATGTCATAAATCATCTCTGCTTTTCCGGCGTTTGTAGTCTTGCAGAGGAGGGACACGAAGATACCCCCTGGGGCAAATGTTGAGATAGGAGTGGGCGGGAGATGCCACAGGAACGCAAAGAGCATTCAGAAGGCGTAAGAACTCCCCCAACACTGGAAGAGTTTGGAAGGACCTAGGAGAAAAGTTAAAGGAGGGAGAAGAAGTTAGCAGAGACAGGAAGGACGGGAGAAAGCAGACAAGTGGAAGTGGCAGGTAGAGGCTTTCAGACCATGGGAACCGTCTGTGCAGGGCAAGCTTAGTGAACTACCATGGTACTTCCAGACACTTGGTTTTGGTCTATGAAGTGTTTGTATACAGACAGTGTGTGTCAGTGTGGGTGGGGGATGTGATAGAATTAGAGTTAGAAGCCCATACTCAGCTGTTGGGCAAAACCAACAAAACAAAAACAAACAAAATAAAACAAAAAGCAAAGAAATGCAAAGACTTCTTTAACCCATAGGTAATGAATTTAGGCTTATTCTTTGGTTAATAGTAATAAAGTTCAAGCAGAGCAACAACTATAGTGGCATTTTGGAAATGAGGGTAAGTGGATGAAAGGGACAAATGGTTTGAAAGGGACAAATGAGTTTGAGAATCCTTTCAATGTTGCTCTTGCTGAGTGAAAACATTGCTTTCCAAAGGAAAAAATCCTGCGAATGATCATTGAAAAGATTCTCACACTTTACTGATTTTTTAGAGTTAAGTCAGTATAGAAATTTGAAAGTACTTTTTTATAAGGGCAGAATGCTTAGTCATTAAATTAATATGTTAAAAACTGTTTGCTCTTTATGCTGTCATGTATCTAGACTGAATGTTTCTAGTCCTCCACCCCATTTTATATGTTGAAATCTAATCTGTAATGCTATCGTATTAGGATTTTGGACCTTTGGAAGGTGATATGTGCCCTTGTAAAAGAGAGTCCAGAGAACGCCTTCATCTCTTCTGCCATGTAAGGAGATAGCCCTCACCAGACACTGACTTGTCAGGGCCTATGTCTTGGACTTCTCAGACGCCAAAATGTGGGAAATAACTTCTGTTGTTTATAAGCCACCCCAATTTATGGTATTTTGTTATAGCAGCTCAAATAGGGTAAGACATTTTGCAATTAAAGCTTAGTCTGATTCCCCCCTAGACTATAAGAACATGAGAATAGGGACTAGGTATGCTTAGGAGTCAGTAAAGCACTTGGCATTCATAGAAATAAAAAATATCTCTTGATATAATTGGAAGTGATTTGAATTTTTCATTCCCAGATTTTCATTGAAAGGTATTGTTAGGTCACTTGCAAGAAGAACAGAATTAAATGATACATATTTTTATCCCATATGGTTATTATACAATTCATACCGAGAATAATTGGGAGGCTCTCTGCCTGGCTATCTTTAAAGAAATCTAGCAGCAAACTAGTATAGATAAAACATCGTTCACTTTCTTGGAAGTAGGACCCATTGATCTCTTTAGTTCACTTTGAGATTCTTCAAAGAGTAAACTGTTCACAGTACTCATGCTGGGAGACAAAGTGTCACTGATTTATGTGCAGAGCTGTGTTCCATAAGGCAGTGGGACATTTTAGGGCAGCAATCCAGGAGTCAGGGAAACTTGGAAACACGAATTAAAGGCCTAGAAGAAATATGCTGATGATGGGAAAGTTTCAGAAGTTGATGGTCAAGCACCCCGAAATCATTGCATTGAAAGTCAAAATTAGCTGATTACTCGTTTTTTTCCTCTCTCTGCCTACAAGTCCACTCTCACTACAAGCATGACCGATAAGCTATCATTTTTTCTAATTGCATTTGCTGAAGTCCTTCTTCACCTACGATTGCTCTCATCATGGATAGTTGAGATGAGTCCCCACCAGTCCCCTTCTCTCATTGCTGATCAGGAGGCTGTGAAGTGTGACCTAGAAGCATCTGTGGAGTGCTAAGTATTGCCTCCATTCAGAAAGCGAGCTAGCATCCTTGATTGCAAGAGCTATATGCTGTTTTGAAAAAAATGAACAAGTAGACCAGAATATAGAAAATTAAATAAAATGTTTCACAGAGCTGTACATGGTGTTAGTAGAAGACAGTGAAGGGGCAAAACTGCCACGTCAGGTGGGGCACTAGGTAGGCAGGAGTGAATGGGAGCAGGGATCAGTCAGGAGGAAGACGGAAAGGCAAGGGTGCCATCCGAGCTCATAGACTCACAATTTGAAAAATCAAGAACAAGAGGGATCAGTTCTTTTCTTCTCAGTATCTCACCAGGGTTTACGTCACCTTTTGGGGGTTGCTGATTTTCAAGTGTTCGTTTCTGACGTTTCTGTTTTTACTGGTGTCCCTCCCGCATCTCTGTCCTCTGGCTGCTCCTCACATCCCCTGCCCTCCTCCGACCCGCAGGACTGACCCGACCGCACGCCTTTAGTCTTCTGATATTCTGGCTTTCCCACGCCTCTGTGGGTTATCTCATCCATTTCCGTGATTTCCGGTAGCATGAAGTGTTGATTCCCAAATTCATGTGACGAGGTCTGAACATTTCTAAGCCCGGTATAACCAAGGGCCTGCTGGATATGTCCAACAAAGTGTTCCATGTGCGTGCCAACTTTAGCAGAAATTTATCTTACCCTCCTTTGTCCAAAATAAAATCTGCTTTGCTTCCTATAATCTTAATTTGCATTGCCAACATCATGTTTAAATATGTTTACAACATAGAAATCTCTGTGCCACTCTTTAATTCTCTCTTTGTTTCACTTCTACCAAATTACTCAGGAAAATCTTTTCAGGTGGTCCAGCCTCCTGAGTGAGTGGATTTCATTTTTGATACAGATGTAAATTTCATTGTAATATGAAACTGTTAATGTAAAATAAGGAATCTGTTTAGAGACAAAATATTAAGAAATAAATTGTATGAATATTCCGTGGATTCAATAAAAATCTTCAATACGGTATACGAAAAATCTGAAGTACAGAAAACACTGACTTACCAGTGACTTTAGTAGTCTAGAATCCTTGGTTTTGAGTTCCAGTTCCAGCCCAACATGGGCAATCATCAAATATTATTTGTCAGTTATTATTCTGCAGTTTTTCTCCCGCATACTCTGTCTTCTGCTATTTTTTCCTTCTCTCAATTTCTACAGTAAAAAAAGCACACTTATGGCTCCAATCCATTTGTCAATTCTTACTTTCCACTGAAGAATCCAGGTAAGGCAGAGATTTAAGTCTGTCCTGACCAGTGTCACCTCAATGTCCCCTCCCATCACTTCCTCTGCACTGCAGAGGCAAAGCCAGCAAGCACATTTCCCAGAATTCCTTTTCCTGAATGGATCCAGTTTAAAGTTTGCCAAGAAGAAGTAAGTACTATTATAAGACTTGGAAGGCTTTAGAGGAGGCAAAATCATTATTTTCAAAGCACAGTTGTAGCCAGAAATGGATATAAGATTCTGAGTGGCTTCCTGGCACACTTGTGAGAATTCTCCCCACCCCCATCTAACATTGATGGATTTCTTGACCTTTGATGGTAGGTTTCCATTGGCTACATAATTTGTAATTTCTATACTAAACATTTCATACCTGATACAAGTAAAGTGGCTTTGGGGTTTTTTGGCTGATAACCTAACTCATTCACCTGGTATGTCTTTTCTCTAATTCTCTCTCGGTAAGAATTACTCATTATTGAAGTCCTAGCTTAAATCCTATTTTCAGAAAACCTTTCTTCTCCTTTTCTCTGAATTTGAGATTTCCTTTCCTCTCATCTACTTGGGTTTTCCTAACTTACTTTCCTTTCTTCTTTTCTTTTGTCTTTCTTTCTTCTCTTCTTTCTGTCTCTCTGTTTTTGTGTCTCTACTGCTTCTCTATCCTGTCTCTGAATTTCCTTCACTTGCTCTCACTTTTCTCTCCCTTCCCTTCCTTTCCTCTTTCCTCCCTCTTTCCCTTCTTCCATTCTTTCCAACTTCCTTCCTCAAATTCTTATCATGCATCTTCATTTTTTTCTGGTTATCTATTACTTTGTAGATAAACCACCTCCAAATCAGAACTATAAAATAATCATTATTTATTATACTCCAGAATTTTGTGGGCCAGGAATTGGAACAGGGTACAAGAGGGAGACATTTTGTCTCGCTATAATTACTGGAGCCTCATCTAGGAAGATTCAAATGTCAGAACATTCTGGAAACCTTACTCAAACGTCCGGTCACACATGGGACAGTGTCTGTCTGTTTAAATTTTCTGCCGGTTGGGTCCTGAGAGGGAGCATCCCAAGAACAAAAGTCCAGAGGCTGAGTCTTCTGAGAGAAGGAACAGGAAGTTCATGGCCCTTTGTGTCAGCCTCAGCAGTCACATGAATACCAGTTCTACTGTATTCTACAGATTAAAGCAGGCACGAGTATTTGTAGATTCAAGACGTGGGGACAATGACATTTCTTGATGAGAAAGGATCAAAGAACACTAGGAACATATTTTAAAACTTCCACATATCTCCCAAGTCCCTAGTGAGATGCTATGTTAAAAACAAATTAATAATAGACTGCCTCTTTTTTCAAGTTTTCTTTCCTACAGTACAGCAACACCTTCATTAATTTTGCGAACAAGTCCAGTTATTACTGAGACTGGTACTTCCTAAACATAAACTGGCTGAATGGCTGCAGTACAGAATAATACCACCATTGGAAATAGTGAATGCAAGGTGGAAGAATTTACAGCCACCCTCTCAGATGAGGAAACAGGTGCAGAGTTGACTCTTTCCAGATGTTGTCAGAAAGAATGAGGCCATCTTCCAGCTGTTTGCTGAGGAAATGAAGCCCTGCTTGTCAGGTAGTGGCAGTGTCTTCATCCTGGGTCTTATCTTTCACATTCTGGATAGTAATACGGTGCTCCATTGCCAGGGTAACTGTCTTCTTGGTCTAAACTATGAAGCGGCTAAGTGCACAAACATTTTACACTAATCCTTTCTCCTTCCTGTATCTGTGTGAACCTTTCTCACAGTGTGCATCTCATTACATTTTGCACTGTGATTTTTATGTAGAGCGTGTTTTTCTCACTTGAACTTTCTGGGAATTTAAGGGAATTTGTACATTTGATGGTAGTTCACATAGTGTCTTCTGGCTACTATGAGTTTCACAAACATTAATTGAATTGGAATTCCTTCATATATACGCTTTTAAAATTTTTAATGTCTCATGATAATGACTGCATATCATGTGGCTTATAGAATGTTGACCAATATTACTAAATTTCTCCTTTACACTTAGTGAGTCTTTTTTGTTTGAAACGAGATTCTCACTTTGTCATACCTGGTTGAATGCTGTGGCGTCACAGCTCACAGAAACCTCAAACTCTTGGGCTCAAGTGATTCTATTACCTCAGCCTCACAAGTAGCTGGGACTACAGGTGCCCGCCACAATGCTGGGCTATTTTTAGAGATGGGGTCTTGCTCTTGCTCAGGCTGGTCTCAAACTCCTGAGCTCAAACAATTCAAGAATGCAAAGATTACAGGGTGAGTCACTGCACCTGGCCTTATGGTTAGTGAGTCTTATATAAGGTGTATGGATGATTACAAATCCATTTCTTCATAAGACCTTTTCCTTTGAATGGTTCTAGGGTATCACATGAGGGGGGTTGTATGCTGTATGGGCTTGAAAACTGGGGTCTAAGTAGTTCTGTCTGATCTATTCTCTGGATAGGTGCTGCAGGCAGGCATGTGAAACTGAAGGAATGATAGCTGGGCCTTGAGGATGAAAAGAGTTAATTGCTACTGGCCCCCGGGGTAAGACACTCCAGTAGTGGTATGGACTTCAAAA
Organism: Perodicticus potto; assembly: GCA_963574655.1. Taxonomy (NCBI): domain Eukaryota; kingdom Metazoa; phylum Chordata; class Mammalia; order Primates; family Lorisidae; genus Perodicticus; species Perodicticus potto. Next base: position 21,105 of record CAUYRH010118296.1, read on the forward strand.
TGTCACGAAGCCGTGGTATCTTATGTTGCACAAGTGGAGAGTCTCAAAGAAGGCTCCAACACTGAGACAGGGTAGCTGCCAAACTCCTGGCCATTCTCCAAAATGGATATGGGACCTGTGAGGAAAGGGGGCCTCAACCATAGCAAGGATTGTTGGCGTTTGTGCAGCAGTGGAGACTACTGGGGAGTTCCAGATTACCTTTTCCCCATATGAAGAAGTCCCCTATAACTCTATCCCAGCAAGGGAGACACCATGGCAGAGGCAGGACATCTTGCTCCCCTCTTTATGTTGCTATTGTGGGCTTCTGGGCTCCACAGGGATTTTGCCACTTCCATGATGCTCTCCATATCTAGTCACTCTGGTTGAAATATCATTGTCTATTAATTCCCTTGATCCCTTTCTTGTGAGGGATATGATTACGGGATCATTCTAGTCAACCATTCTGCCGACATCCTATGTAGGGTATATTATCTATGAGATGTTCACATCAGAGGTCTGAGGAGTTATCAGGTGTTGGGTTCTCATACTCAGAAGAGAGGGTGATCTTGGGAATTGGGTCGGCAAGTCATCGACATTGAGATGAAACTAGTTGCAGGGAGGTTGAAACATGAATGGGAAGGTGGGACGAAAAGTTTGCCATACAGAACCCAGGAGAACCCAATGCATTAGGAACAGATGATAACAAAGTCAACTCATAGTGAACTTTGGAGTAAAAGAAAGATAAAGCAAATAAGAGATCAGGGAAAACCAGGGACAGAACAGGTTTTAACGAGAAGAGTTCTGTTAATAATGTCAGACGCTATACTTACTAAAGGAATTAACTGACATAATTTTAAATAAAGTAAGTATTGAAAGATGCATATTGGTTGGGAATAAACCACTAGGGGAGAGTAACAAAAGGGAGCTGGAGAAAACACACTGCATGAGAAATTTTTGCAAGAAGGAGAGCATTGTCCCTAAGTGGACTTGGAGAGGTGGGCGTCACTCCTGAGGCAGCAAACCCCTACCTTTCTCTAAGATGGGGGAGGCTGTAGTTACAGGGGGCTGCAGAACTATGCCTTAAAAATGGATTAAAAGTCATTTCTCACTCCGCTCTAATTTTTTAGTACGTATTATGTTACCTACGGATTGTGTAAGATTTGATGCAGGTAACAAGGAATAAATGATTTCTGGGGGTTTCTAATTTAAGTATTTAAAGGAAAACATGTTATTTTAGAAGAAAAGAAAGTTGGCAAAAAATGTGAGAATAAAAGACTCAAAACAATTGAAGAGTTTAAATTTCTCGATTGGACTTTAGACGGGGCTCAAAGTGTAACAAAAATCCTTAGGAAAAAGAGAAACTGGCATTATCCTAATGCAAAAAGGAAAAACAAATATTTAAGAATATAATTCTGAACTATTAATAGTAACTGATGAAAGGTTTTAGTTCAACATTGATGATGAAGGGTAAGGCATTGTTTTAGAAAATTGTGAGTATTCAATTTATATAGCATTTTATCGAATGTGTGTCAATTGCCTACTCTGTGCCAGGGACCTTGCCAAACAAGAAGAGGGAAAACATTAAGAAATAGAACATGCATGTGCCACAGTTTTTATTATTTACCTTCCACTGAAATCGTGATTGACTCTGTAATAAGATCCGCACCACATTCTTGTCTTGGTAATGCAAATTTTAAGAGTTGGTTTAAATGATGGCGTGTTTTATTTAATGAGCCTTAAACCAATGGTAATTATGCTACAAGAACAGAAAGGCACCCGCACACAATAGCTTAGATTACCTGAAAGATATTAGGTAAGCAAATGACTGAAATATGGGTAATTTTACTTAGATGCAATAAGCTAAAAGGGCATGCATTTATGTATATCTTGATATTTACATAGATACATAGCCATGGAAAACTGTGCATGACCTATTGGTATAAATTGGCATAATCAAAGTTTCTCTTTCTAATTTTTTCCAAATTTAGTATTTGATCAATCCAAATATATAAGTATTATGTGAAAGTGAAAGTAACATGTGAAATATCCTGTCAAGGATCAGAGATTAAATGTTTTGTGCCGTAATTCCAGTGCAATATGCACAGGAGAAATGATTTGGACCTATTTAGGGAGGTGGATGATAACGGGAGGGTCTTGACAGTTTGCTCTGGGAAGCAGTGAAGCAAAGCTAAAGGGAAGACTCAGATGCTCTCTAGCATTAAAAAAAAAAAGGCAATCAAACGTTAATTTTTCCCCTAGCAAAGTAGGCAATTTCATTGAATCCTTTCTGAAATAATTGTGAATTATAAACAGGTGAACTTGAATAATGACAATCAGTTGAAAAGACTTAAAATGTCATCTAGAAGACGAAAATGTGTGAGAAGATATAATTGATTGCATATTGCTAGTTTTAGAAACTGGATCAAAGCTCATGATCTGAATAAAAAAGCATGTGACACAAATAAATTATCTTGAAATGAGAACAGGTTATATGTACAGGTATAGATACATAGTACATACATGTATAAACATATTTCTACTAAAGTTGGTAATGTGTTTTATTCTAAGGTATATGGTAAATATAATAGAGCCCTTACATATTTGGAACAATTAAAATAGAATGTTTATCCATGATTTGCAAATCTTCTCTACAAAAATACATGCTAACAAACAAATCTAATAATGTAGGCAAACTTGCGCTTTTATTTAGTAAACACCACTCATAAAAATGTTTATTTTGTTACTGTTTTTAGAGTACCTTTACTGACAATTTTTCCTAGACTTAAAAGTTCTAAAGAAACAAAGTTCTCTTCAGCGTTAACCTGTGCCGCCAATGGCTTTTTGTCCAGCAAGAGGAAGTGAATAAGCTTTAGGAAGGCTAAGCTAATAATCAAAAGTGGCTTTGAAAAAAAATAACTGAAATAAACTCCTTATCCTGGAGAACTGATGAGCACATTGCCTGACTGGGCTGCAGTGTGCAAGGAAGCCTCGGATAATGAGCTGCTCTCGAGGAGCGCAGTTCATGTCAAGGAGGTAGGTGACAGGAAGACTTTAGCCTAGATGAATACAAGCACCAGACTTTAAACTAGGTCAGACATATTATTTCACTTTAAAATAAAGAGTGTTCAAGAACCCAACATTTTGTGGAAGAATGCTTCAACATATGTGGCTTGCAGACATATTCCTGGTGAATTTGGGGGTACCTTTGGAGATGGGGTGCTTTAACCTCCAAGAGCAGTAGCCACACAATGCCGTACCTGTACATGGTTTAGAATTCACTATTTGATACCAACCCTGATGCTGCTTACTGCTTCGAGGCTATAATAACGGTTATTACCTTCTATGTTTTGGGAGACATACATTCTATTAGAAATACCTGTGTTCTGTTTTAGCTAATGTGACAAAATGAATAATAGATTGGAAAATATATATTAAAGAATGCTTCTTGCTCTTATCTCACCTTTCCACTCTACAGTGTATAATGGCTTATTCCTAATTATTTAAATGCAAGCCCAGGTTAATCAGAATTCATTCTTTCAAAGTTTTTTTTTTTTTTCTCACTACATTTACCACATATTTTCCATTTAAATAATCTTTCATCTAGGTGGGCCTAAAAAATATGCATATTTTTCATAGGTGTGAAAAATTATTATTATCCTTAAGACTAATTAGGATAGTTGCCCTTAGCTTTACTAAATGAGTTTAGGGGGAAAAAGAGAGGACCTGTGGTGACATATATAAATCAGGAGATAGTTCAACTCAAACTGAAAGTTCTCATGAAAATGATGTCTTAAAAAGGAAGCATTGCTTAGAAACAGGTTCTCATGTCGGTTTATCTTTGTGATACTGAGGCTTTAATGCACTTTATAATAGCATCTCTTTTGCTTTTTCTATGATATTCATTAAGGTTTATTTAAATACGTTTTTCTCCATTCTCAACTAATGTATTAAGAATACTAACATGAAACCAATAGAAAACAACTACACACCCACACAAGGGAAAAACACAAGTATATTCAAATGTGGCAGGTAGTGGGCAGGAGGAAAAAGGAAGTGGGGAGTGGAGGGAGATTGGTAAACGCTTATCTAATGTGCACAGTGGAAGAATATACAGCACACACCAGATGAAGGGCTCAACGACAACTTGAGCCTTACTTTAGCATTGCAAACAATGTAATCTAATCATTTGTACCCTCATATTAATCTGAAATAAAAAAATTAAAAAATAAAACTTTCTCAATTCTTACACTTCGCTAAAAAAAAAAATAACACATTCATTTGCTAGTGTTTGTATTAATGCTTGTGTTCCATTGCTCAACGGCAGATGCCTACATTATGTTTTATCTTAACAAGGTCCGCAAAGATTTAGGCATTTGTATTTTTTCCATGTTTTTGCAGTAATTGCAGTACTTTGTGTGACATGAATATTATGAGATTACAAATTGATTAAAGAAATTGAGGCGAAGATAAAAAAATTGAGAGGACTGATGGAGCAAATTTTGATCAAAACATGCACTATTATGGTATTAATGTGATTGTGAAAATAGTACTCATAATAATAAAAAATACCTACTGTGAACATCTGTGTCAACAGAAGTAGTTAAACATTTTAAAAAGAAATACATGGGAGGTAAGTCAGGATAGTTTCTTTGATCTGAAGTTCAGCAAAGTGTTCTAACATCTTGCCTCACTACTGAAAACAGCAGGGTTAAATTCATGCTGGATAAAAATATTACATTTTTCCCCTTACACAGCCTTCACTGGGGCACTATCAAAGCCAAACTCAACACTTTGTGGTCAAGCTTTTAAAAGCCTCATTGCAAAATGACAAAAATCCTTTAATAAATGCCAAGTGAATCATAGTTTAACCATTTACCAAGTGGCGTTCTGTAGTAAAATGCAACATTAATCATATCAAACAGAGAAAAAAATTCATAGCTAGACCTACCCTTTTATTTGTCAATTGAAATACTTGGATTGATTTAATTAATCGCACTTGCTTTTGAAGGCTAGGGAGAGCTAGAGGAAGCTGCCCGGTACATTATTAATTCTCTACATCTTTATTGCAGTGCCAACGCTGTTTTTCCCATTTTGAATTCTCCAGGTCCCCATCTCTGGCAATGACAGCTGTTATGGGCTGTGGTGGGAAGTTTTTCTTCCTTTTTTATTTTTTTTCTGACTGAAAGGGCAGGGAGCAGCTGCTGCTCTTGCTAAGACACCAGTTTTCAGAGGACTCCAATGGCTGAGAAACGGTGTCCCGCTGTTCCTTTTCAACAGGTGCGTCTCCTTGAGAAAATAGTCACATTCTGCTTGATCAAGGAGCTGGAATTTTGAGATTGTTCTTTTGTCCTGACAATCTGGAATCCTGCTTTTCTTTCCTGGGAGAGGCAGGTATAACCTATTTCCAAAGTCAAAATATTGACTAATACTTAAATTATTCAAGCACAGGCTCTGGGTTGTAACATTTGGGCAACAGTGTCTTCCTCCTTCAGTTCTGGGGATGCCAATGTCCATTTTTGCTCTGCCTTACTGTCTTCTTACCAGTATCCCAGGTGTTTATAGAAATTTAAAAAATGCAGAAGATCACTTTGAGGTGACTGTGATGGATCAGCGTATGGCATGATGTTTTCATACCTGGAAAAACATTGTTTTCTTTTAATCTGAATAAAGATCAGCTATTCTTTCATATAAATAAAGTCTTCATGCTTCTCACATTTTTTATCTATTGATTTCTAGTGTCTGATTTTTCCTTTGTCAAGAGACACTCCCTGTCAACCAAGTTGACAAAATATTGCATCCCTTCCTTCACTGAGTCCTAGTCCATTAAATACAGCAACATATCATAGAAAAATAATACGGAAGCAGATTTATTTTTTGCCTGTCTTGAGAGTTAATCCAAATGAACTAGATTAAAAAGACTGTGCTGAGACATGTCTTTTCAAAAATAATCTTTGCAACTGGATGAATATAATTCACAGTTTTGGTCGAGTTGCGCTTAAATGTTTATGTTGTCAAAACATGATTCAAAGTTTGGTAGTGCTTTCTTGCATATATTTAGTCATTATTTCTTAAACACTTTGAACCATACTCTTTGAGATTATTTACATAATTTTTCATAGCATAAATCATTACAAAAGTAAGTCTTTTGACTCCTCATATTAAAGCTGAATAAATCAGGGGTTAAATAACTTGCTCATGGGACCATCCATTCCACGAGAGGCAGAGCTAACTTCATATCTGATTTTCCATACTAAGCATAGTACTTTTGTGTTTTCTACTCTGCTCCACCTTCTTTGTTCTGATTTTAGGCTCATTTGCCTCGTGATATTTCTTTAAGTGGTTATGAAGAAAAATGAGTTAACAAGAATAGGTTTTGTTTTGGTCCCAGGGTTAAAATTAATTTACATAATTTTTCTCAACAACGTTAAGAGCTGGATTCATGAACTTTAAGATTTCTGCCCTAGACAATCTGGAGAAATAGGTAAGTGTGATAGTGAGGTCTCCGATGTCATACATATACATAAGGAAAACAAACCTATGAGTTTGGGATATTTAATTAGTAGAACAGAAGACAAAGAAGAGATGTATTTATTTTTAAACATTCAAAGAGCTGTCATGTTTAAGATAGAGTTGTCTTTTGTTTCTGCTGAAGAAACTAAACATGATTATTGTGTGTAAGTCCCAGGTGGTGGGTCTGAGTTCAAATATCTATATAGATGTAAATGACAGATGAATGGTGACAGATACTTTCCTACAATGCTACATACATGGAGGTACATGTTACAAAAGCATTCAAGCAGGAGACTCATAGAGGGAATTTCTGTACTGAGTGCAAGTTTGAATAAGGTGCTTTCCACCTATCTTTCTATGATTTTGTTGCTTACTTCTTTCTTTTTTTTTCCCCCTAAACATGCTGACTAGACTTCAATAGTGAAGAATTGATATATTTCCTCAAGAAGGAGAAGCAGGGTGGCACCTGTGGCTCAAAGGCATAGGGCACCGGCCTCATATGCTGGAGGTGGCAGGTTCAAACCAAGCCCCAGCCAAAAACTGCAAAAAAAAAAAAAAAAAAAAAAAAAGAGTGAGAGAAGGTTAAGAAAATTTAACCATATATTATTAAATTTTATAAAATTTAAAAACATGGTTTTTTATATAATATTCGTTTAAATATTTTATTTATT
>CAUYRH010118297.1:0-10498 GCA_963574655.1 Perodicticus potto
TGTGACAGTTTGGTTTGCTCTGGCATCAGTGGGGAGGGAAAGCGAGTCCTCAGGGGTCTTCGTACTCCACGGGAGAGCCCACAGGGCAAACATGAGTGGCAACTTGGGAGGCTGAGGCAAGAAAATCGCTTGAGCCCAAGAGTTTGAGGTTGCTGTGAGCTGTAACGCCGCAGCACTCTACCCAGGGCAACAGCTTGAGACTCTATCTCAAAATAAATAAATAAACAAATAAAATAAAATAGGGCGGCGCCTGTGGCTCAAAGGAGTTGGGCGCAGGCCTCATATGCTGGAGGTGGTGGGTTCAAACCCAGCCCCAGCCAAAAACAGCAAAATAAATAAACAAATAAATAAATAATAATAATAAATAAAATAAAATAAATGATGATCTTTGGCCAGGTATGGTGGCTCATGCCTGTAATCCCAGCACTCTGGAAGTCTGAGGCAGGAGAATTGCTTATGACTAGGAGTTTGTCGGAAACACGTGTGAGCAAGCAATTTTTCTAAAAATAGAAAAATTAGGGCTCGGCGCCTGTGGCTCAGAGGGCTAAGGCGCCAGCCACATACACCTGAGCTGGCAGGTTCAAATCCAGCCCGGGCCTGCCAAACAACAATGACGGCTGCAACCAAAAAATGGCCGGGCATTGTGGCGGGCGCCTGTGGTCCCAGCTACTTGGGAGGCGGAGGCAGGAGACTCGCTTAAGCCCAGGAATTGGAGGTTGCTGTGAGCTGTGATGTCACGGCACTCTATCCAGGGTGACAGCTTGAGGCTCTGTCTCAAAAAAAAAGAAAAGAAAAGAAAAATTAGGCAGGTCTGGTACATATCTCTAGTTTCAGCTACTTGGGAGGCTGAGGCAGGAAGATCATTTGAGCCCAGGAGCTTGAGCTATGATGACACCACTGCACTCTACCTGGGAGGCAAAGCAAGACACTGCCTCAGGAAAATAGAATAAAATTAGGATCCTTACCTGGTTCAGAGTTACTGAGAGTCCCCACTACCTGGTGTTCCTGGTCTCAAGAAACATCAGGCTGATTTGGGTGTTGCTTCAGGACCAAGGACAGGAGCACAGTGCTCCTGATGGAACCTTTGTAAGTTGACCACCCAATGGACTGTAACAAACTGATCAAAATACAAAGGTGGTCAACATAAGTCACTAGGCTTACTGACCTGATATGTACACGTGGTGTATATCTGGTCTATGACAATTAGGTCAACTCAATTATTGACCCAGGAGGTGGTCAATATAGGGAGGTGGTCAACTATGGAGCTTCTACTGTACTTCCAAAGAGAGGCAGAGTTTCTACCCCCTTGTAGACTGAGAGTAGTGTTGGAAGGGAAAGAAGGGCAGAGACACACTGAGAACTTTTGTTTATGTAACCTTTTTCCTCCTTCACCAGTCAAGCCCCACTGCCTCTAAATTGTTTTTTTGTTTTTGTTTATTTGTTTTGAGACAGAGTTTCTCTTTGTCGCCCTTGGTAGAGTGCTGTGGCATTATACCTCACAGCAACCTCATGATGCCACAGCAACCTCAAACTCCTGGTCTTAAATGATTCTCTTGCCTCAGCCTCCCAAGTAGCGGGACTATAGGCGCTCATCACAATGCCCAGCTATTTTTAGAGATGAGGTCTCGCTCTGGCTTAGGCTGGTCTCGAACTTGTGAGCTCAGGCAATCCACTCACCTCAGCGTATCAAGTGCTGGTATTACAGTCATGAGCCACTTTGCCCTGCACCCACTGCCTTTGATTAAAGAAGGCTCTTCCATCAGTATGATGACCCCTTTTTGCCATTTTACTTCATGCTTTCTTCTTCCCAGGGTGCTACTGCACCCACTACCCAAGAGTCTTCATCACAGTTTTCCTCACCTCCAACTACCAGAAGTCTGACAGGATAAGGTCTGTCTGCCTGCCTGCCTTCCTTCCTTCCTTCCTTCCTTCATTCCTTCTTTTCTTTTTTGAGATAGAGTCACACTTTGTCAGCTGTGCTAGGGTGCCATGCCCTCAGCCTAGCTCACAGAAACCTCACACTCCCGGGCCCAAGCAATCCTTCTGCCTCAGCCTCCAAATAACTGGGACTACAGGTGCCTGCCACCACACCCAGCTAATTTTTAATTTATTTTTTGGTGGAGACAAGGTCTCACTCTTGCACAGGCAGGTCTCAAACTCCTGACCTCAGGCAATCTTCCTGTCTTGGCCTTCTTTAGTGCTAGGATTATAGTCCTGAGCCACTGCGCCTAGCTCAGGGTAAGGTTTTTTGAACCTGGGCCCACAACATCTAATGAAGGCCCCAATTGGACTGCTAGCCCTCTAAATTCAATTAATAAATGTATCCTCAGAGAGGCTAAGTGGATTTCCCAAGAATGTGCAATAACAAATGGAGGAGACTGTTTTTAAAAAACAGGAAGCTATTGCACATACATTCAAAAATGCAGAGGCACAAGAAAAGGAATGCAGTTAAAAGTTCTTCCCATTCAGACCCCTTCCCTGGAGGCAAATCACTGTAACAAAGTTTCTTGCCTATCCTTCCAGAGAGTCTATGCAGATACATTCATTTCCATATATCTTTATTATATATACATACTCATTATATATACACACACTCTTCCCCTCTGTTAGAGCTGGGATTTGAGCCCAGATCTGTGTGACTCCAGAGGATGTGCCAATTTCACCAGACCCGCAGCCTCCCAGACCACAGAATACTTGAGAGCTGAGTTAATGGTTCTCAAAACAGCGCTGAGTTCAACTCTGTAAAGGTGCCAGGTACTTCTAAGCAACCCCTTCCCTTCACTGGGCCTTAAATTAGTCTTGTGAAAATGAAGGTGATGATTTCTTAAGTACATCTTGGCTCTAATATTCTAGAAGTTTATGTCATCAGATGTCTGGAAGCACAAAATGAAGATGAAGGATCTTAAACCCTGGAGACAAACAGACATGGGTTCAAATCCCAGATATGCCTCTCAGAAGCTGTGTGACCCTAGGCATGTCATTAACCTCTCTGAGCTTTGGTTTTCTCATTGGTAAAAGGAATATCTGCAGTTCCAATTGCCCCAGTGGATGATCAGGTCCCATCTATTCCTTTGAAGACAGGATGCAGAGAAGTTGAGTGGTCAGCTGAGAAAAGCTACACTGCTCGTATGGCATGTTCTGGACTCAGCTAGACCCTGCAGTGGACACAAAGTCTCATGCACTTGGGTAACTGTGGTGCCCACAGGGCAAGGACTCCATAGCTGGCTGGGCCTCTATGTCTTTGGGGGTAACATTACCTGTGGAGGACATAATTGGAGGTCAGTAAGACAAGAAGTCTTCCTACAGAGTGACAACTATCCTGCCTGCTCAGCTGACCTCCAGGCTCTATCTCAAACCTGTCCTATTCATAGCAGCCAAAGGAGTTTCCTAAAACCCAAAGAGAACAGGTCACTCTCCTTCCTGAAGCTTTTCTATGGCTTCCCATTTGACACAAAATAAAGTGCAAATGCCTAGAGATGGCCTAAAAAGCACCCAGCACTTATCTTGGAATTTTTTTGGTGGGGGGACAGAGTCTCTGTTGCCCAGGTTACAGTGCTGGGGCATCAGCCCAGCTCACAGCAACCTCAAAATCCTGGGTTAAAGTTATATTCCTGTTTCACCCTCCTTAATACTGGAATTACAGGCACCTGCCATAAACCTAGCAAAATTTTTTCTTCTTTTTTTAAATAAAGAAGGGTTTTGCTCTTGCTCAGGCTGATCTTGAACTCCTGACCTCAATTTTCCTGCCTGGCCTCCTGTAATCCCAGGATTATAGGCAAGAGCCACCTGGCCTTGAATATTATGTAATGTATTCTATATGTGAATCCTTTTTTTTTTTTTGAGACAGAATCTCACTATGTCACCCTTGGTAGAGTGCTGTGGCATCACAGCTCACAGCAACCTCAAACTCTTGGGCTTAAGCGATTCTCCCACCTCAGCCTCCCAAGCAGCTGGGACTACAGGTGCCTGCCACAATGCCCGGCTATTTTTTGGTTGCAGTTGTCATTGTTGTTTAGCTGGCCCAGGCCAGGTTCCAACCTGCCAGCCTTGGTGTATGTGGCTGGTGCCTTAAACACTGTGCTACGGGCACCGAGCCTTGTTTTTTTTTTTTTTTTTTGGAGACAGTTTCACTGTGTCACCCTCAATAGAGGTGTGCCATTGTATCACAGCTCACAGCAACTTCAAACTCTTGGGCTTAAGTGATTCTCTTGCCTTAGCCTCCCAAGTAGCTGGGAATACAGATGCCCGCCACAACACCCAGCTATTTTTGTTGTTGTTGTTGTCACTGTTGTTTGGCAGGCCTGGACTGGGCCAGGTTTGAAACCACCAGCCCCGGACGTGTGGCCAGCCTCCTAACTACTGAGCCATGGCACCAAGCCAATATAGGTGAATCTGTTGTTGATCTGGTATTTTTCTTTGTTAGTTTTAGACATTGCAGTATCTCTGACCTTTCTATTCCTCAACTCGTCAGCTCATCACCTCTCGGGCCTTCACCCTTGCTCTTCTCTCTGCCTGTTATGCTCCATCCCCAAATATTTGCAGGCAGGGGTTCCCCAACATTAAGCTCTCAGGTGTCACCTCCTCAGACACATTCCTCCACCGGGCACACTCCATTACACCTTGTGGGTTTGCTAGCATCCTGGCCATTTCGCTGTGACCCTGCCCACTCACTGTTTACTTGCTTAATTGTCTCCCCCCACAGCAGCTGAGGATTAGCCCAGGCGACTCTTAGTTCAACCTCAGCCCTTAGCACAGTGGCTGACAGACAGTAGGTCCTCAACAAACATCTGTTGATTGAATGAATATGCCCCAGTCACAGGGCATGGAGTGAGAACAAATTTGAAAGAATGGTGAGAGTCCAGTGGTGCCTATGGCTCAAGGAGTAGGGCTCCGGCCCCATATGCCAGAGGTGGTGGGTTCAAACCCAGCCCTGATCAAAAAAAAAAAAAGAAGAAGGGTGAGAGTGGTGTACTTGCAGTGATACTTCAGATGAGACTAAGCTAATATTTGTTGAGTTTTTACCATGTGTCAATCGGTCTGCTGAGCACTTTACATGTATTATCTCATTAGTCTTGATAATAATCCTTTGAGGCAGGTAGTTTTATTTTCCTAATTATAAGAGGAGAAAACTGAAATGGAGAGATAAAGGAAGGTGTCCAAGGTCCTTAGAAAATAGCAGAGTTAGAAAATAGAAAATAGGGTGGCGCCTATGGCTCAAAGGAGTAGGGTGCTGGCCCCATATGCCGGAGGTGGCGGGTTCAAACCCAGCCCTGGCCAAAAACTGCAAAAAGAAAATAGAAAATGGCAGATAAGAAACCAGGACCCTGGGGGGCTTGGTCCCTGTAGCACAGTGGTTACAGCCCCAGCCACATACACTAAGGGTGGCGGTTTGGAACCCAACTCGGACCAGGTAAACAACTGCAACAAAAAAATAGCCAGGCGCTGTGGTGGGCGCCTGTAGTCCCAGCTACTTGGGAGGCTGAGGCAAGAGAATCGCTTAAGCCCAAGAGTTAGACGTTGCTGTGAGCTGTGACGTCACAGCACTCTACTGAGGGCAACATAGTGAGACTTTGTCTCAAAAAAGAAAGAAAGTAAGTAACCAGGACCCCGGGGACCTGCTGCAAGCTAGTTTCTTAACCACGACACTCTTGCTGCTCAAGAGAAGGGCGTGGGGGGTGGGGGGTCAGGGAATGTGTGTGGCCAGGATGGAGCACCCCCTATAATCTGAGAAGTCTAATTCTCCCAGGACAAGAGGTGAATGTGGGAGGCAGAAAGGATAATGCTGCCCCCCACATGACACTGATGAGGTCCAGAGAGGGTAAGGGACCAGGACCCAGGCGGGCAACTCCACCATCCCCTTTCACTTTCTCCTGGCAGGGACCGCGTGGCGCGCATCGGCCTGGGGGTGATCCTGAACCTGGCAAAGGAGCGCGAACCCCTGGAGCTGGCGCGAAGCGTAGCGGGCATCTTGGAGCACATGTTCAAGCACTCGGAGGAGACGTGCCAACAGCTGGTGGCTGCCGGCGGCCTGGACGCGGTGCTGTACTGGTGCCGCCGCACAGACCCCGCGCTGCTGCGCCACTGCGCGCTGGCGCTGGCCAACTGCGCGCTGCACGGGGGCCAGGCGGTGCAGCGGCGCATGGTGGAGAAGCGCGCCGCGGAGTGGCTCTTCCCGCTCGCCTTCTCCAAGGAGGACGAGCTGCTGCGACTGCATGCTTGCCTGGCGGTGGCGGTGTTGGCAACCAACAAGGAGGTGGAGCGCGAGGTGGAGCGTTCGGGGACGCTGGCGCTCGTGGAGCCGCTTGTGGCCTCGCTAGACCCCGGCCGCTTCGCCCGCTGCCTGGTGGACGCCAGCGACACAAGCCAGGGCCGCGGGCCAGACGACCTGCAGCGCCTCGTGCCGCTGCTCGACTCGTCGCGCTTGGAAGCGCAGTGCATCGGGGCTTTCTACCTCTGCGCTGAGGCTGCCATCAAGAGCCTGCAAGGCAAGACGAAGGTGGGTGCAGGCATGGAGGAGGGTCAGGGTTGAGAGAGCCTCTGGGAAGGCTCCCCGGAGGAAGTGACATTCAACTGGGACTTGAAGTTCACATGAGAGTTAGATGAAGTAAGACGGAGGTTGAGGGAACAGTCATTCTGGCCTCAAAGACAAGACTCATAACGTTTGGACTTGGGCTTTGGGGGCAAGAGGAAGACACTGAGAAGTTTTAAGAGGGGGGCACTTGTGTTTTACAAAGATCATCCTGGCTGCTGTATGGAAAGGGTGAGATTGGAGGTGAGGCGACCCAAAGGAGGTTGTGACTTGAGGGAGGGGCATTGAGATAGTGGAGGCAGGAGTGATTCAGAGGGTGTTTAAGAGATGGAATTAGGACTGGCCGAAAGTGGCAAGAAAGTGAGGTGGGGTGTAAGGAGTTTGAGGTGCTGGAGAGATGCCCAACTGGGGAGCTTCAGGAGGCAGTTTAGCCATCTGAGTCTGGGAAAGTGGCGCCTGGAGACAGCGTCTTGGGGTAGGACATCAATGTGTCAGTCAGATAACCCCCACCTGGGTCCCAAAGGGTCCCCATAGCCAAGGTCTAATGCACAGCCTTTGCCCTCTGCTTTAACTTGCTGTGTGAACTTACCTTGATTACCTGGCTTCCTCTCTCTGGGTTTTTCCTTTTTTTTTTTAGACAGAGTCTCACTTTGTTGCCCTTGGTAGAGCGCTATGGTGTTATAATTCACAGCAACCTCAAACACTTGGACTCAGGTGATTCTCTTTCCTCAGCTTCCTGAGTAGCTGAGACAACCCGGTGCCCTCTACAACATGTACAGCTCCTTTGTACAGAGACCAGGGTCTCCCTCTTGCTGAGGCTGGTCTTGGACTCCTAAGTTCAAGCAATCCATCCACCTCTGTCTCCCAGAGTTCTAGGATTACAGGGTGGCCTATCATGGTTTTATTTGTTTGAAGTTGCATTATCAACTAGTGACGGTGACTTTCCGAATGTGGTATAAGTCCTAACTGTGGTGTGGGCCAACCTGTGGGACAATAGAAGCAGGCTGTATGGAGGAGGTGCTAATCAATTTGGAGTTCCACAGCAGGCTGGAGGAATTAAGGGTTTGGGAACACAGTAGGCCCACCCAGAGGTGTGAGAGCCTTGGTGGGTGGGTGTGGAGGTGGGTGTCAGACAAGTGTGGATTGGTGCAAGGTGAGGTGAGCTGGGAGTGGTGGGCAGGGGCTGTGCTGTGCCCCATCTGGAGGCTATACTCAGAAATCAGACTTTATCTCAGGGCTGATGGAAGCTGAAGAACAGACAGGGGAGTTGACCTGGTCAAGAGTTGAGAGACCTTCAGGAGGGCGAATCAATGGGGGGACTCCACAGGACTTAGTGGCTGAAGGCAGGGCTGGGGCAGACTGTGGGTTTTTCAGAAGTGCGAAACAGGAGGGGGAGGGACTGGGCACATTTGGGGACAGCCGGCTAGCTGGTGCACTCTAGATGCCTTCTTGCCACCACCCCCCCACAAGGTGTTCAGCGAGATCGGTGCCATCCAGAGCCTGAAACGCCTCGTTTCCTACTCCACCAATGGTACCAAGTCGGCGCTGGCCAAACGCGCACTGCGCCTGCTGGGCGAGGAGGTGCCGCGGCCCATCCTGCCCTGCGTGGCCAGCTGGAAGGAGGCCGAGGTCCAGATGTGGCTGCAGCAGATAGGCTTCTCCCAGTACTGCGAGAGCTTCCGGGTAGAGCTGCGGGGCCGGTAGAGCGCCCTTCCTGGCCTGCATGCTATCAGAGTGCCCTTTGGGGGGTGGGGACTCTGTACTTAGCCACCATCGGGGTCACTGGGCTCTAATCTGGGTCCGGTAGGCCTCCTCTGCCATCTCCAGTACCCTCCCCCTGTATCTTGGGCTGAGTCCGGGGACTGGAGAGGGGAGCCCTTCCTTACACCCGGCCCCTGCCCCAGGAGCAGCAGGTGGATGGCGACCTGCTCCTGCGGCTCACTGAGGAGGAGCTCCAGGCCGACCTGGGCATGAAATCGGGCATCACTCGCAAAAGGTACGGAGCCTCCTCCTCCCCTACCCGCACCGCCCGTGTCTAACTACCTGCCCCCCCTCCTCCAGCTCATCCAGAGTCTGGACCTCAGGGCCTCCTCTTCCATGGGGTGCAGGTTCTTTAGGGAGCTCACGGAGCTCAAGACTTTCGCCAACTACGCTATGTGCGACCGCAGCAACCTGGCAGACTGGCTGGGCAGCCTGGACCCGCGCTTCCGCCAGTACACCTACGGCCTGGTCAGCTGTGGCCTGGACCGCTCCCTGCTGCACCGCGTGTCAGAGCAGCAGCTCCTGGAGGACTGTGGCATCCGCGTGGGCGTGCACCGCACCCGCATCATCGCTGCCGCCCGAGGTCAGTCCTCCCACCTGGGACCCCACCCACCCCCGCCCAGCCCCATCCCTGGAGTGGGGAGGAGAGACGCGGGGTGGATGCCAGAGCCCCCTACACTGTGTCAGACTGGACTCTGAGGATGCAAAGGTAAATGTGTTGGCGGAGAGTGGTGGCTCCCGCCTGTAATACTAACACTCCATGCCCTGAACTCAGGAGTTGGAGCAAGACTGAGCCCAGTCTCTAAAACATAGCTGGGCATTGTGGCAGTCATCTGTAGTCCCAGATACTTGGGAAGCTGAGGCGAGAGAATCGCTGGAGGCCAAGAGGTTGCTGTGAGCCATGATGCCACACTACTCTACCCAGACTATGTCTCAAAAAAAAAAAAAAAAAAAAAAAAAGGGCAGCACCTGTGGCTCATCAAGTAGGGCGCCGGCCCCACATACCGAAAGTGGCTGGTTCAAGCCCGGCCTCCGCTGAACTGCAAAACAGAAAAATAGCCGGGCGTTGTGGCGGGCGCCTGTAGTCCCAGCTTCTCGGGAGGCTGAGGCAAGAGAATTGCCTAAGCCCAGGAGTTGGAGGTTGCTGTGAGCTGTGTGATGCCACGGCACTCTACTGAGGGATAAAGTAAGACTGTCTCTACAAAAAAAAAAAAAAAAAAAGATAAATATGCTGTTGCACTTTGCCCTCAAGAAGTTCCCATCTGAGGTGTGTGGGAGGGAGGAAGGTCGCTATATTAACAGGAAGGTGGCCCCAGCAGGAAGCATGCCTAGGACCCCAGTGGGCGTGCAGAGGAAGTGTGGCCCACCTTGTCCTCCAGGTCTAGACTTGGAGAGCAGGGGATGCCTGACCATGTCCTGAGGGATGTGTGGGGTAGGGCAGGGCTGGCAATAGGAGGAGGGGTGGGCATGTGCAAGTATGGCAGAGGGGATGGGTGGGAACACGGGGTTGGGGGAAGGACTCATCCTCTTAGCCAACACCTTACAAAGTGTGGGTCTGGAGGTGCTTTACAGTGAATTCTAGGGCTGTAGCAACCCTCTTTATTTACTGATTAATTTTTATCTACTAATTCACTATTTAGCTAGTATTTACCGTCAATTACTATATACTAGGTATTAAGTAATTATATTAAGTTTCTAACATATTATCTCATTAATCTCTACATCAATTCTATGCAATAGTGTTCAGTTTTTTAAATTAACTTGAAAAACTTTTGTCACCCTGGGGTTGAGGGCCGTGGTGTTGTCACAACTCAAACAGCAACCTCAAACTCCCCGACTCAGGCAAGTCTTCATGCCTCAGTTTGAGTACCTGGGACTACAGATGTGCACCACTACTCTTGGCTAGTTTTTCTATTTTTGGAAGAGATGGGTTCTCCATCTTGCTCAGGCTGATCTCAAACTCCTGAGCTCAATCATTTCACCTCTTTCAGCCTCCCAGAGTGCTAGGATTACACGCATGAGTCACTGCATCCAGCCCTTTAAAATTTTTTAAGAAGAGGCCCTGAAGGCTCGGCGCCTGTGGCTCAACGGGCTAAGGCGCCAGCCACGTACACCTGAGCTGGCGGGTTCGAATCCAACCCGGCCCGCCAAACAACAATGACGGCTGCAACCAAAAAATGGCCGGGCGTTGTGGCGGGCGCCTGTAGT
>CAUYRH010118298.1:0-14589 GCA_963574655.1 Perodicticus potto
GGTCATGGAAGAAGCCTGAGTGCCCATCAACCCATGAATGGATGAATAAACTGTGGTATATGTAAACCATAGTATATTATATAGCCTTAAAAAAGATGGAGACTTTACCTCTTTTATGTTTACATGGATGGAGCTGGAACAAATCCTACTTAGTAAAGTATCTCAAGAATGAAAGAAAAAGTATCCAATGTACTCAGTACTACTATGAAACCAATTTACAATTACTCACACTTTCATATGAAAGATAAATCACAACTACAGCCCAGGATGAAGGAGATAAGAGGAGAGGAATGGGAGGGGGTGGTTTGATAGAGGGAGGGTAAATGGCGGGACTATACCTATGGTGCATATTGCGAGGATACATGTCTAATATATTAAGTACAGAGGATAAATGTCTTAGCATGATAAGTAAGTAAATGAGGTGAAGGATATATTAACTAATTCGATATAAGCATTTCAAATTGTATATAAAATCAGCACATTGTACCCCATAAATGCAGTAATGTATACATGATCTATGTGTTTATGACTTAATAAAAATAAATAAATAAAACAATGGACATCCTCTGCTGGTAACTTCAACTTCCTTACTCCCTGAATAATACTCCTCTCAATTCCCTACCTGGTAGAACTAGGGCTGCCCTGACCCCTGAGTGGTCAACACTTGCTCTTGATGGGGCAGCTCATTATTGGGACTTTCTCTAGTTCTGTACAATGAAAGACTTGACTAAGGTGCTTTAATAATAATGTGCATATTGTATATTTATATGCTTAGCTGGCTCTATGCATATCCAATTATGTATTTGTAAATATACTCTGGTGATATTAAGAGAATCTTTCCTATGTGGGGACTGGAGGATTTCAACTATTCCTTTTAGCTCAGAAATTCTGTGAATAATCTTTCAATAGTTAGCTCAGTCCCTGCCAATATTCATCATATACAGTCATGTAGGTATCTTAAATATTATAGGCATGTATTTTTGTTTAAAGGTGAGTACTCTTGGTAATTAAACAGATCTAAGCCATGAGCTCTTGTTGACACTTTCGTGCTTAGAGTCTCAGTATATCTCATAAACCTCCATTTATTATATCTGATAATGCTTCAATATAAATGTCTGATAAATGAAATTTATATTTAGACTAGATCTTAGATTCCTCATCAATTAAGGATATAGATCTGAGCACCAGAAAGGAAAGAATGCCCCACGGACATAGTTGGGTTTAATGGCTAAGCAAGGAAAAAAGCCAGCCCATGTGGTTTACAAATTCGGGAACTTCCCACGCAAAGTGCCAGGAGTAGAGTCAGGTTCACTGATCCCCTCCACTCAGCCAGGTCACCTTCAGCAGTGACCAGCCTCATCTATTTATTCCCATGTGCCTGTCAAATGCTATCATTTCTATATGTGTCATGATACAAAAAGGTCTGGGAGCCACTAATTTCCTCTTTATTCTCCAGCACTTATAATCTGCAATGTCAAGGGATCGAGTGTATTGCTCAAGATAATACAATTTAGGGAACAATCTGAATTAGAGTCACTGGTTTAATCATACCCAAAGGGTAATTCCTTTGAGTATGCTTGTATTCTATTTCCTATCAGCCAGAAACAAAATGTGACAACTTTCCCTGCCTATTTGGGTGATTAGACTATGGACCTTCCAATCCAGCTGGCAGCTGATAAGGAATCAAAATAGCATCATTCTAAAAAAGAGGGAAATTATATTTTAATTCTAGCAGCCAAGAGCAAGGAAGACCGCCCTGCAGGTTTTGACGATGGTGTGAATGATGCAAAGTGGTGACTGTTTTATTGTCAACCTGAAAGGTTCCCGAATATAGTGGACGAGAGAAAAGCAGCTAATAATCCCACAAATGCATTTACACAATAAGTAACTTTTTAAGTAAATAACATATAATCCTCATTCAAGAACACATCTGTTGAAATTGATAATAATTTGGCCATGCCTGATGGAAAAAAATGTAAATTTATAGTCAACTCTGCTAATTATTCTTCCTTCTAAAACACTGTCTTCCCTTCTGCTTAATAATAAGAACCTTGATCGCCTGATCCACACAGTCTTCACCTCCAATATATTTCAGTCTCATAAAAACACACAGATTTTCCCAATAGAATGTAACAGTTCATACTGCTTCTCTTCACAAGAAAAACAGAAACAAAAACAGCTGAGTTACCCCATCAGCAGTTAGCACGTTGTTAGAAAACAATGCAAACTGATTAAACGAGATTAAACAAAAAGAGGTGGTTGTGACTTCCAGAAGGGCTGACTACAGAAGCTCCTACAGTATCATCAGGCTCTGGGTCAGCCTGGCCTCTGTGCAGTTTTCTCTGCTGGCTACATTCTCAGACAGCCTCTCCCCTGTGATCAGGAAATGGACACAATGGCTTCTTGTCATATCCTTCCAGATTCCCTGGCACAGTAGAAAAGTGAACTCCTTGATCAATATTACCAGGACTAAAAGAAAAAAGCAAAACCTAATTTGACTCGCTTCAGCAACAGGTCAAACCTAGCGCCAGTCCTCACATCTGGGAAAAGGCACCCTTCTAATGACCACAGAGAAAAGTTATGAGTTCCAATGCCAGGGCTATATGAACTAAAAATGGGAAGGAGTGGTCCCCAGAAGGAAAGCAAGAAATGGTTACTAACAGGGAGAAAGAAGGCTGAGTACAAAAAGGAACAGATGGCCTATTTCCTACCACTCACTCAGTGACTCACCCAGAGCAACTTCCAGTTCTGCACGCTCCCTTCATGGGAAGTGACCTAGAGATGTGTACCAGTTTTTATCTCTTATGCTGGTGGTTCTCGACCTTCCTAATGCCTCCTAAAGCCGCGACCCTTTAATACAGTTCCTCATGCTGTGGTGACCCCAACCATAAAATTATTTTCATTGCTACTTCATAACTGCAATGTTGCCACTGTTATGAATCATAATGTAAATATCTGATATGCAGGGTGTATTTTCATTGTTACAAAGGGGTCACCACCCATAGGTTGAGAACTGCTGTCTTATGCCATATTTTTATTCTACCTTTTTTGTGTTTTTATACATTTGGATACACAAAAAACACTGTGTTATAATTGCTTGCAATAATCAGTAAAGTAATAGGTCATACAGGTTTATAGCTCAGGAACAAGAGGCCATACCACATAGCCGATGTGGGTAGTAGGCTTGTGAAAATAGAGGTTGTTATCTGTATACTGTGAGATGTTCATACAATCACAAAATCACCTCCTACCCTTCTCAAAATATATCCCCATCATTAAGTGATACATGACTGTAATTAGGTTCCAGTTCATGCTCAAAACATTTGTCTTCCTGTTACAACCTTCTCAAGAGAAGATTTACCTCCACGTGACCTATGTTCCACAGAAAGTTTAGACATTCTCCAAGCTTGCTACTGTTGGTATCCACACCCATAACAACACCAATGTTACATAAAACCCTTTCTCAAAATCTGACCTCTTCCCTGGTCTACACTATATAACTGACTGCCTCAATTATCCTTTCTAAGCCTCATTTTTTTCATGCATAGAAGGTGGAAAGTTCATAGAGAACTGGTATGACTTAAATAAAACATGTTCTGTGAAGTTCTCGGCACAGTGCCTAATATACAGGTGATCATTAAACAGCAGTGATTACAATTTTCACATGAAAATGGGCATATTTTTAAATTGCATGAATATTGCTTCAACATTCTCTGGTTAAAAAACACTTTATATTAAATAATTTTAATCTGCTGGGCCAAACCGTTGTAGTCACTATTCCAGCACTCAAACACATATCCAAAGAGAAACCAGATAGAGAGTACTCATTCTTTAAGCAGGATCCTTATTTAGTAACTCTTAATATTTTCAATAAATCTTAAAATCCTTCTCCACATGACATAAATACCTAAAGGTAAATTCCAAGGAAAAGGAAAGAAATTAGTAATTACTGAGTTCCTACTATATGCTAAATAGTTGACATAGGCTATTTCCCTTAATCCTCAAAACTGTCATATTATTTTCTTCCAAAAAACATTTGCTAACCAGCACTTCTATGTTAAGCTTTAAGACACAAAAATGACAGGCACAGGTTACCTGCCTTCCCAGGCCTGTGAGGGAAATATATTAAATAAATTAACAAGTATGGTGTAGTGTGATAAATGCCAGCACAGAAAGTTACATGCAGGGAACCAAGTAAGAGAGAAAATAGATTGTGTTAAGGAGATAAAACTCAAACTTTATTTTGAAGGATAAGCAAAACTTCAACAAAAATAAGCAGAAAGATTTTTTTTGTCCAAAGTGAGGACATAACTCAGAATCTGCTATGTACTTACACTGCACCAAGATCTTTATTTCATCCTCACCTCATTTCTATAACCTGTGATGAAACAAACTCAGAGACACTGAAGTAACTTCCACAGTGACAGAACAGGCAGGTACTAAAGTCCAGCTTGGAATCCAGGCAGACTACTCTACACCCTCATTCACTTAACCGTGGAGCTATTTCACAGCAGACTTAGGGAACTGTAAGTAATTTTTATTTTGAGCAATGTACAGATTGTGTTGGGGGGAGAATGGAAATAAGGCAAGAGAGGTAGGTGGGATCTAGAGGAGGAAAGGTCTTGCGTATCCTGATAAGATACTAATTCCGTCCTGAAAGTAATGTACTAGAGGGATGTGTGGGAGGATGTTAGGCACAGAGTCACGGGGAGATTGACAGATGGATACCTCGTGAAAATGACAACTTATGTGCAAGGCTGTGCCCTAAGCACGTATACTCCATTTAAGGCTGACTCCCAGTGTAGGTAGACACAATTATTATTCCTGCCTGTAGAAGTGAAGGACAGAGAAAAGACTAAGTGACAAGTGAATAGCCCAAAATGGCACAGTTAGATAAATAGAAGAGCCAGGCAGCTGGCAGAGCAATCAAGTTCCAGATGCCAGAACTGGATCTGTGCTTCAGGTGGCCATGGGAAATCATTCTGGCTCTGGATATGTCCTGGATGGACAGGAAAGAAGCCAGTCTAGACAAGACAAGAATGATAATGTCTGCCAAAAAGTCAATGTTATTTCTTCCATATTCTTTAGGCAAGAAAGTAAAACTGAGAGAAGTGAGGAGACTGTCCTAGATCATACAATATGTGCCAGGTTTGAAATTTGATCCCAAGAGTGTCAGACATAAAACTTCTTATATTTACAATGCTTGAGGATGTATCTCGCTAATTCAATTTGTATAAAACTATATAAATTACAATTCCCTTCACAGTGGCTTCAAAGAAAATAAAATATCTAGGAATATACCTAACAAAACAGGTGAATGACCCCTACCGAAAGAATTATGAAATCCTAAGAAAGGAAATAGCAGAAGACATCAACAAATGGAAGAACATACCATGATCTTGGGCTTGAAAGAGTCAACATTGTTAAAATGTCTATACTTGCCAAAGCAATCTACAGCGTCAATGCAAGCCCCATTAAAATACCAACAACATACTTGGAAGTACTGGGAAAAAAGAGTTCTTCATTTCATATGTAACCATCAAAAAACCACATACAGCCAGGGCAATTTTTAGTAATAAAAACAAATCTGGAGGCATCACTTTACCAGGCTTTCGATTATATTTCAAGTCCATATGATCAAAACAGCATGGTATTGGCACAAAACTAGAGACATAGCCATATAGAACTGAATAAAAAAACCAAGAGATGAAACCAGTCTCTATTTGCCATTTGATTTTTGATAAACCAAACCAAAGCATACACTGGGGAAGAGAATCCCTATTCAATAAATGGTGCTGGGAGAACTGAATATCCACGGGTAAAAAAGGCTGAAACTGGACCTGCACCTTTCACCACTTGCAAAAACTGACTCAAAATGGATAAAAAATTTAAATCTAAGACATGAAAAAATAAAAATCCTAGAAGAAAGTGTGACAAGAAACTCTTGAAGATGTCAGCCTGGGGAAGGATTTTATGAAGAAGATTTCAGCACCTATGACAAAAACAATAAAAATAAACAACAAGACTTAATTAAACTGAAAAGTTTTTGCGCAGCAAATGATACAACAAGTAAAGCAAACAACCTTCCGAATGGGAAAAGATATTTGCATGATACAAATCTGACAAAGGGTAGATAACTAGGATCTACAGAGAACTCAAGTTAATCAACAAACAAAGAGCAAACAATCCCAACTATCACTTGGCAAGAGACATGAACAGAACCTTCTCTGATGAAGACAGATGATGGCTAACGAACATATGAAAACATGCTCATTACACCTAATCATCAGATAAATGCAAATCAAAACCACCCTGAGATATCACGGAACCCCAGTAAGATTAGCTCACATCACAAAGTCCTAGAGTTGCAGATACTAACATGGGTGTGGAGAGAGGGGAACACTTGGACACTGTTGGTGGGACTGTAGACAAATACAGCTTCTATGGAAAGAAGTATGGAGAATCCTTAAGGAACTCAAATTAGACCTCCCATTTGATCCCGAAATCCCATTACTAGGTATCTCCAAAAAATAAAAATAATCATTTTATCATAAAGACATTTTGCACTAGATTATTTATCACAGCTCAACTTATAATCACCCAGATGTGGAAAGACTCTAAATGCCCATTAACCCCGGAATGGATTAACAAACTGTTGCATATGTATACCATGGAAAACTATTCAGCCATAAAAAAGATGGTGACTTCACATCTTTTGTATTAACCGGGATGGTGTTGAAACACATTCTTCTTAGAAAAGTATCACAAGAATGGAAAAGCAAATATCCAATGTACTCAATGCTAATATGAAGCCAGTAGACAAACTGATACCTGACCAAATAAGGGAAAAAATTCTATTCAAGTTGGGAGGAGAAAGAATCAGGGAGGAGGGAGGAGAAAGAGGGGAGGAAGAAAAGGGATTGGCGTGCTCCCACTCAATGGGCACAACGTAAAGCTATATGGTGCATCTCTTGGGTGTGGGACACAACAAGGGATACTCTACCTTACAAATGCAAATACTCTAGCCTAGTTGCTTGTACTCTAACATTAACCTGAAATTAAAAAAGGAAAAGAATCCAAAACTAGAAAAAAAAACTATCATAAATTCTAAATCACATGAGTCTACAATAATGAAGTTTTATTCTCTGCATATTCAGCATTCAGGCATGATCTCACTAAGTGATGTGTTTAAGTGTGTCAGAAAATTATCCATAAATTGTCATGTTTCCCTCTCATCTGTCAATTGACTGTAACGAGCACAGAGCATGTCACTATTTAAGGTTGATAAGTATCATCACGGTGAGCAGATCATTATGAAAATCATTATGTCTGCTCTCATGAATTGTTTTTAATATGAAATTGATCTTGAAATGCAACAAAAGCAAATGCTATAGACTTGTTTTCTTTTCCCTTCCATTCCCTCATATCTTGGTATAATTTCAGGATTGATGAATGCTACTCATTTCCATGCAATATATGACTTCATGGTGAAATTCTATCTGAAGAGAGGAAATGTTAGACTGTAGAAAGAATTAGACATTGTGAGGTGCTACTATATGAATTCTAGCCATCTTTCTGCTTGATAAATGCTACAACATTGCATTCTACCTACAGCCAGTCCTGGGTTGCTCAACATAACAAAGAAAACCATGGAAATCACCATTTCTTATTTTAAGGGTGCCCTGCCTCCTCTCCAGAAATCTCCAATTTATATTTAGGGGATTAAAGAATGTGCCATATTATTTTATTATTGATTTAAAACTATCCTGATGGTTTCAGGGCTGCTGGTATAGTCAGTAGGTAGATACATTTAGCCGTTGAACACTTGAAATGTGGTTAGTCTGAACTGTGTAAACCTGTTTCTTCTTATCTTTGTTAAGGCAGCATGTAAACCATTTAAAATCACATGTGTGGTTTATGTTATAGTTCAAATGGACAGTGCTGTTCTAGAACCACTAATTTCAAAGCATGCACCTACTTTTGTTTATTTTTTTTTATTGTTGGGGGATTCATTGAGGTACAAAGAACCAGGTTACACTGATTGCATTTGTTAGGTAAAGTCCCTCTTATAACTGTGACCCATCCCCAAGAGATGGTATATGCTCATGCATTTTGCTTTGTTAAACATAAAACAAGTCCTCATCCAAGAAATTCATTACAATTTGCCTTTATTTTCCTACAAATAAAATCTTCAAAGAGATAATGAAACTAAAGACATCAACATTCAGTTTCCTTATCTGTAAAACAAAGAGATCTAGACTCCAAAGATCCTTTCCTAGCTTTAAGCAGTCTCGGAGGCTGAATCCAAACCATTTTCCCATCATATCTAATGGCATCTACAAAAACAGACTATGTTTTAAAGGGATATGAAGAATTCCTCCCTCATCTATATATATTTATTTAAGCAAATATTAACTTCATGAAATTTTACTATTCTACCCACAAGAAAATACATATTAATTTAGTTCATTATTCCTAACACAAACCTAGTATAGTTAAAGTAGATTTGAATAAATACTTGAAGTTTTGGCTTATCACTGTCTAGTGCCTTTTAGAATATGCCACATTAAAAAAATGGTGTCATCTCCAAATGAGTAGGGTGATACACGAACACAATGCAAAAGAACCAACACGTAATTTCTTTCTCCCTTGCAAGTTTAAAAATGGCAAATACATCAAATTTGGAAGAAATAATCACTAACAACAGGAAGGGAGCTGTCATACTAACAAATGGGAATCGGTTCTGTAAGTAATAGAATTTTGAAAGGTTCAGGGCTCAGGTGGAGTTATTCTACTATGTCACTAGCATTTCCACTGAAGATGTATTTAATGATTCTGAGTCCTTGACACTACTTTGAGGTGACCCATAAAGCAGTTTTTCAATTTTCCTTAAAACTTGCAGAATCATAAGCTTAGATTAAAAAAGAAAAGCGAACTGTCTTTAATTTGATTGAAGCCAGAGAGAAGTGGTGATGACATGGTGGAAAGAAATGAGTTCACTCAACTAAGAAACATTGTTAAGCACTGGATAGTCCCAGTCTTTCTCTTTTCTTTTTTCTCTTTTATTTATTTATTTTTTTTTTTTTTGGGCGCGGTTTTTGGCCGGGGTTGGGTTTGAACCTGCCACCTCTGGCATGTGGGGCTGGCGTCCTACTCCTCTGAGCCACAGGAGTGGCCAGTGCCAGTCCCAGTCCCAGTCTTTCTTATTTGTATGCCTATAAATGATCTTCATAGAAAAGTTTATTTTGCATAAATTATGCCTCTGATTTAATTCATGTAGAATTTTATTTACAGCTTCATTGCAGCAGAGAGTGTTGGTGTTCACCCCACATCTTCCTGGGCACACAGATATCCCTCTCTGGTGTTAGGTGTGGCCATGGTTTGACTTCGGCCAATTCAATATGAGCCAAAGTGACAGGTGCCACTTTCAGGTCTAGCCCACATAAACCTCCCATGCATGACCATTTCCTCATTCCTCCTCTGCGGGTGGTGATGAGGATCCTAAAAACCAAGAAGCTTTGCCTGAAAAATGCAATTAGTGTAACCTGGGATCTTTGTACCCTCAATGAATCCCCAACAACAAAAAAAAGAGGTCAGAGCTTGAAGACAGAAAGTGTCTACATTTCTGAGATTCCTGAGTTACCATGTGGAGCACAACCCTACCCACCACCAACTCCTAGGAAAAATAAATAACAATGTATTGTGTTAGAACCACTGAAATTTTGGAGCCTATCATTTACTTACCGCATGCAAGCAGTGTCATCTGTGCTATTTGTTTGACTTTAGTTGTTTTCTCATTTAGAAGCTGAGGTTGGGAAGAAATTTGAAAGAACCATAATATCTATTACAAATAAGGAAATAGGAACACAGGAGTTATATAACTGGCTCATTTACAAAGGTGTAATGCACATAACTTGGCAAGTAAATGACTACCTGTAAATAGGAAGAGTAGTTGAAAATAATACAGACACTGATTTTAGTGTTATTGAGTTGGAAGATGGCTACATTTCAAGGACTAAGCATTGGCAATTATCAACAGAACAGAGAAAACTCTGCCATGACCATATCTAATTTTATTCCAGAAAGAAAACAGAGTAGCATGCACAGGCTGAAATGAAGAAAACTAAAACAAAAACAAAAACAGGCTCAGGGCCCGTAGCTCAGTGGTTAGGGTGCCGGCCACATACACTGAGGCTGGCGGGTTCAAACCTGGCTAACTGGCCCTGGCCTGCTAAAAATACAGTGACAAATGCCAAAAAAGAAAAAAGAAAAATAGTTAGGTGTTGTGGCGAGTGGGTACCTGTAGTCCCTGCAACTTGGGAGGCTGAGGCAAGAGAATCACTAAAGCCCAAGAGTTGAGGTTGCTGTGAGCTGTGATGCTATCGTACTCTACCAAAGGTAACAAAGTGAGACTCTGTCTCAAAAAAAAAAGAAGAAGAAAAAGAAAAACAAACAAACAAACAAAAAAGCATATATATCGATGTGATTAGGCAGAAAAGCTAAAGCAGGCAAGTATGAACCACGACACATGGTTCGTGGAGCAGTCCTACTTAAGCCTTCCTCCAATTTCTGACTAAGGAAAAACTCTTGTTAGCACTGCCTTCAAATTAAGATGACCTTTTTTTCACATTGTTCATACATATTTTTCAATTTATCCTTTTTTGCCGCAATAAATACCTGAGTCAAGTGAAGCCTCTAAAATATTAAGATGTATCTGAACCAGGTGGATCCCTCAATAGTGTTTGGCCTTGACCTAAGCTAGTTTTCATAACATGATAGCCATTAAAAGGAAACAGATCTGTTTAAGCTAACCTTGCCTTAAAATATGGAACCCAACCAGGTACTAAAGTTTTTTTGTTGTTGTTGTTGTTGTTGCAAAAGGCTTTAATTCATCTTCCTTTGTGGCTGAGTAGGATTCCATAGCGCACATACAACACCTTTTGTTAATCCACTCATGAATTGATGCACGCTTGAGTTAATTCCACATCTTTGCCTCCTGGCTAAAAGTTAAATTCATTTTATTTTGCTTTGCCTTTTGTGATCAACAGGAAAAAAACAGAACTCAACCACCACCCTTTAGGTCAGTGGTTCTCAGCCTTTCTAATGCCACAATGGATTTTCATTGTTAAAAAGGGGTTGCAACCCACAGGTTGAGAACCACTGCTGTAGATAATTGTATCCACATAGTGTCAACTCTTCAAACTCTCCCTCAGCAGATTCAACAAGCCCAAATCAGTATGTTTTCTCTATGTGGAGACAATATTCGTTATCACTTCTCTTTTGATCACACAGGAAGGGCCAGTATTGACTCTCAGAAGTGCCTGGGGATGCCCTCTTGTGACTTGGAGTGTGGCCCACCAGCTTCCAGGAAAGCTCCCAGACCAATGTGCTGTGCCCACCCAGGGTCCCTGGAGGCAGCCCGCACTCATGGAGGACTGGACCTCTTAAGGGGTTGCCACTTATGTGCTGGAAAGAGTTTGGGACCTGAACTGGGAGATGCAGAGGCTCACACCTGCTGCTGGGATGGCTGCTGAACGGCTAGTGCTGTCAGTCTGGGATGGTAATAGCTGCCACCATACCCTGCCCTGAGACGCACTCCAAACTCTACAGTTTTCTTGTCTGTATGTGTCCTCCCACGAGGAGCAGAGAGTGATGGAAGAATGAGCCGGTACTAAAGTTCTTTGGTTTTACTTAAGGTGAACATCCTGCACACAACCTGAGCTTATATGAGCATATCAAGCCTGGCTGGGTGGCATTTTAGAACAGTACCAGTTGTTAGACACTGTGAATATTTTTCAAATAGCTGCTGCCCAAACAGATCATAATCCAGCAGATAACCTACATATTTACTACAACATCTTTTGATAACGTTGTATAAAGAAAGTGTATTTATCCGCTGAGAATTCTTACTTAGGAAAGGAAGACATCATTCTGACTGCTAAGTCAATGTTTGGTGTCCTATTTTAAAATAATACTGAACGATATATATTATATGGCTCTGTTACTCTCATGAGTTATTTCCAGTGTGATAATTACCAATAACACACATCTATGTAACTCACCAAAGTGCAACCTCAAAACGCATTCAGAAGACGCAGCACTAAAGGTCAGATTTCTATTCCCTCTGAGACACGAGCTGGTATTAACATGTTTCCTTTAAGGCCCTAAGGATGTAGTTACTATCTACTGGCTACAACTTTAAAAGGTAAGCACTGACTTCAGTAAGTGATGAAAAATGCATTAAGTTCATCCAAAAGGCTCTTATTTGCCCACTAGAAAAGCACTTGAAGAAAAATAATATTAAAGGCCAGATCAAGACTACATCAAGGCCTACCTAGTTAAGCTAAAAGAACACAACTAATACATTGTATCCAACGCCTCCTAAATCTGGTTCCCTTGCCCCAGTATTGGTAAACTGTTGCTGGTTTCAAGGCTGTAATAGAACTTCTATGTCCACAGGCAGTTCTTTCCCAATCTGATGAAAATACATGTCTTTTGATAACTTAGACTAGGTAATCAGTTTCACTTTCTAATTGCAGACACATTTTTCAAAGGAAGCATCATTGAAACTTTAAGTATAATAAACTTTCCAGGACCTAGAGACCTGGACCTCTTTCCAGGACCTCTTCAGTATTATAAGTGTCCATCCCCAGTCAGGACAATAACAAATACACCCACATCTAAATTTAGTACCAGTGTTTGTTGCTAAGCAATTGTATGACAGAGTTTGCAAAACAATTTTAAGTTATTTGCATACTGCTTAACACTGCAACTAATACTCAGGGTAACATTAACTACCCATCTACTTTTCAAACAATATTAAAATTATATCAAAAATAGTACTTCTGAGGGTGGACTAGTAAGGGTGAGAGAAAGTCTTTGCCATTTATCTTCTCCATCCCTCAAGAGGGAATGGTAGTAGAATGGTTGCTTGAAGTTTCTTTGTTACTCTACCCAAGTCATAGCTTTTGCCCTTATGAGGAGGAGTGTCCACTTGGCAAGTCTGATAAAGATTGGTTCATGTTTGCCAGAGACCCTGACTCCATTGTGGCAGAAGCCACACTCAGGCAAAGTGAGATCCCCTGACCTTCCCATCTCTGCATCTTCAGCAGAACGAATATCCATCGAGGTCTCTGCATCTATCCTTCCCTGCAGCAGGGAGGTAAGGACAGGCCAGCCCTAGGTTTGGGATTGATTGTCTCAGAGAGCCCAAGATAAAGACAGACTGGAATTCAGACGCTGCCCCGCATCTGTTCTCTATTCATTCAGACCCCTAGGGGTAGAGAGGAAAGTGATGACCCCTCAAACCTCCAAAAAGCTCTGGTAACATTCCACTTTTATGGAACAAAGTGACCCTGAGCTTATCTATAGTTGAAAATTTAATACCTAATATAATATAGAGCAAACCAATCCATAGTAAGCCAGGCCACATAGTGGAACACGGATCTGAGTCTCACGAGCGTTTCCCATCAGCCACAGTTGGGCCAGGACACAAGAAAAGACAGTGTTTTACTTAACGGCCCAGGTTCTGGCAGTATCTTAGAGCATGAAGGACGGAGTTCCTCATTTCATTTTCCTCTACCATGTTGATATGAAGGTGGACCAGCCCTAAGGAAGTTAGATTAGGGGATATACTGATTAAATATGACACATATGTTCTAAAAAACATCCTTAATATAATTAACACATTAAAAAGGACAGAAATGATTCAGAAAAGTATAAATCTCTGTGTATATATATTTATAAGCATATGTATTTTTTACATTATATATGTAACATATATTTATATGTAATGTTTGTGAAGTAGCAAGACCCTTTGTAGGGTATAAATGAGATGTCAGCTGCATAATGAGATCAGAAAAATGTTAAGAAGGGAGATTTCAATAGATTTTTAATTGTGCTTATAATAATAATGATAATTTCTAATATCTGCAGAGCAACTCCTATATTCTAGACACTATGCTAAGTATTATACATGTGTCAACTCATTTAATTCTCACAATTACATGAAGTAAGCATCCTTAGAGTTCACCTTTACAAATAAAGAAACTGAGGTTTAGAGAAATAAAATTACATGTTGAGGCATGTGCTTTTACAGTCACTTTTCACGGGTGAAGAATACTATTTAGAGAAATTCAATTACTTGCCCAAAGTTACACTGCTAGTAAATAGAAGTACCATAATCTGAGCCCAACATGCCTTCGTCTAAAGCCCATGCAGTTAATGACTATTATAGAATTCTCTTTTATCAGCAACACCTCCTTCCTACAACATACCCTCCAGTTCTCCAACCTTTTTGGGAATTGGGTATTCTGTGGCCCACTCACACAGAAGCTATCTTTATTTTTACATTATTTGAACCTCAGAAAAAGAAGGGAAGTCATCTCGGCACCTGTGGCTCAACCAGCTAAGGCGCCAGCTACATACACCTGAGCTGGCGGGTTCAAATCCAGCCCAGGATAGCCAAACAACAATGATGGCTGCAACTAAAAAAATAGCCAGACACTGTGGCAGGTGCCTGTGTCCCCACTACTTGGGAGGCTGAGGCAGGAGACTCACTTGAGCCCAGGAGTTGGAGGTTGCTGTGAG
>CAUYRH010118300.1:0-45614 GCA_963574655.1 Perodicticus potto
TCACGAAGCCTCTGGAGCCTGAGAGCTCCCACCTGTGCGCTGGACGGAGCACCCAGGGCGGGCTCCACCTGCCACTGGGAATTTACTGTGACATTGACGCTATACTGAAGGTGAGCCAGAGCTGACTTCACATGAGTTCCCATTTGTCTGTACTTTAGCTCCTAGGACTCCCCAGGGTCAATGCCACGAACTGATCAAAATACACCCTGCTGCACTGCTAACTCAGATTCACTCAACACACGCAAGGGGCCTGGTGCTGTCCGGGGGCAGATGCTCTGTCATTAGTCAGATGAGTCACTTCTTCAGGTGCCTGGTGAGGGCAGGGCCAGCGACAGCTTTATGATGATTATGTAGTCGGTGCTATGCAACCAAAAATAGCGAAGACGGAAAATTTCGGTAGAAGCACATTTTTCTCTCTATATAGGAAAAATAGTGCCTATTAAACCTCTTTTGAATCAGCTCAGTGGGTCTCGTTCCACTGAATAAGTTTGTTTTTTATTTTCTTTTTTGCAGTTTTTTTTTTTTTTTTGCCAGGGCTGGGTTTGAACCCACCACCTCCCATATTTGGGGCCGGCGCCCTACTCCTCTGAGACACAGGTGCTGCCCAGTTTTTTTTTTTCCTTGCTGTTGATTTTGATCAGTAAAGATGGAATAGAGACGAACTACCCAGAGGTTTTAATTGGTTGATTGCCTGTGCAAAGTTTCATTTTTCAACAAACTGAAGAAAGATGTCTATCTCGTCTCCCTAAACATCTTTGCAAGGTAACGGTTTTCCCCTGTTAGCCCTGTAACAAGACCCACATAAACTGCCTCTGCTTGGTGTCCATGTCAGCAGCTTAAAGATCTAAAAATTTAAAAACTGCTTTGGAATACTGTTGTTAAAGTTCTGTGATTGAACCCGCAGCTTGTTAAGGCTCAGTTCTGGCTTAGTGGCATTGTATGATGCACATGGGCCATTATGCACCTTGTTCCCCAGGGTGCTGCTGGCCTTGAAGCTCCCACAGAGCAACCCAGGGAGGGGGGAGCAGGTGGCGAGCCCCCTGTGGAGCTGCACATGGCCAGTCCACACTGCGCAGCATCAGTTGTCTGACCCCAGGGTCTGCCCTGTCTCCTCCTTCACTAAACTCTGCTTCACTCCTGGCCCACACTGTCCTCGAGGGCATCAGCCTGCCTTGGACCCTGGTGTGGTCTGAGAGCATCCTGTAACTGGGCTGTTGGGGCCTGAGGTCCTTGGACACAATCCTTTAGACCCTTTTCCTGTGGTGGTTTAGGTTTAAAACTCACACTGCTTCTCCCTGCCAGATCCCATCCCTGGCTGCACTGCTTACCAGGTGCGTGGACTTGGGCCAGTGACCGGCCTCACCTCTCTGACCCCACAGTCCCCGTTTATGAAGTGCAGAGTACAAGACACACGTGGCCACTATCCCTTTTCTATAATTCCCACATAACATCTCTCAGGGCTGATTTTTCATCAGTCATCTGGCAGCACCTCGTGACTTGACCAGAACTGCTGGGAGTAACATGGGCCTCTTCAGTCTGCCCACATTTCACGGTGTGGAGGGAGTCCAGCCCCCGCGGACTGCTGTGTAAAATACAGCATCAGCCCCACATTCCTCTTGTTTAATCCAAGAAATGCTGAGTTCAACTGTCTCTCTTCAAAGATTTTGCATAAGGAACTGTGGACCATCCCGCTGCTGTGAACGCTCTGTGTAGGAACCAAGTGAGAGACTCGATTTTGCATAAGGAACTGTGGGCCACAGCACTGCCGTGAACACTCTCTGTAGGAACCAAGAGAGAAACTTCTTGTCCAAACATTCAATGCAGTGCCTGGCACAGAGTGACTGCTGTAAAAATACTGAAGGATACTAATTGCTGTGATTGTTTTTTATGTGAACTGAGGCATCTTCATCTTGCAGCTGGACCTTGTGTTAGCAACAGCCAGTCACCAGACACACTCAAGTGCCTTTGGTCACACATTGGCCCTTGACTTTCTCAGGTGCTGTGGTCTCTGATGATTAGTTCCTGGGTGGTTGGGGGATATTCAGACCCCACTGTAAGCTCATTGCCTCTCATGAAACTGACACTGAAAAGTTTGTTCATTCGAAGATGAATGAATGCACTGATGGCTGACCGAGCAGATAGAACGTAACAGTGAGCTCTTGACGGACGTGGCTAATAGGGGAAGTATATCCCTGACACATGCATGTGAGGCTTTGGATTCCATGTGATCGTAAGCAGAGGCCAAAGGCTCCTGGGCTGAGCTCCCTGGGACCACCCTGATGGAGTGGACTATGGGGAAATAGCCACCTGCATGTCAGGAGTTATATGTGTGACAGCGAAGGTCTCAGTGGCTCAGATTTCTCAAAAGTGAATGTCAGCTGTGCTTTGGTCCCTGGAGCTTCTCCATCCAGACATGTTTGCAACACAGACAAATATTTTGTGTTATGCATGTAAGGGACAGACTGTTAGTTCAAATTTATTACGGACTTAAATCAGAGAATGTGATTTTCGACATTGAGGGTGGCAAAAAGTTTTCAAAATCTCTCTAGTGATAGAGGTATAATCTTATGCCTCGTCACAATTTAGTCACTACAGTGGGCTGGAGGTTTGAGGCTAGCTGCCGTGGATTTGTGCTACAAATATAAAGGACATTGCCTGAATTCTATTTCACTGTACTCATGGGAAAGCAAGCTATGGCTAATATCAGGATTGCTGATTTGTAAAGCTTATATCATCAGCAGCACCTGAAGTGCTTATTAGGCCACAGATTGCTGGGCCCTACTCAGAAAGGTTTTCTTTCTGTAGACAGAGGCAGGGCCTGGGACTCTGCACTTCCATCAAGTTCCTAGAGGGTGCCAATGCTGTTGGTCTAGGACCCCCTCTGAGACACATGTCAAATTATCAACTAGTAGCATTTGTGCCAAGGTATTAGATGTTTAGGGCCCAGCAGGTTCTTCAGTGCTTTATTCTTGGCCAACGCAGAAATATTTTAGAAAAAGTACAATAATAAAAATGATTAGAATATATGAGAATACCAAGTACAATGCATGTATGTCTAGTAAATGGTGGCAGTTATACCACGGAATACTATGCAGCCATAAAAAGATGGAGATTTTATGTCTTGTGGATGGATTTGGAGAACATTCTCCAAAGCAAAGTATCACAAGAATGGAAAAATAAGCACCACGTGTGCTCAGTACTGAATTGGAACCAGCAGATTAACAACTACAGACTCATACGAGAGGAAAATGCAATTAAATTCAAGTGGGGGGAGGGCAGGATGGGGAGTAAATTCCCGCCCAACTAGTACCCGTTACGGGTACACGGCGTAGTCCACACTCCCAGGTGAAGGGCATAACCACAATTCAAACTCCTACCTCACAAAAGCAAACCATGTAACCTAATCACATGTACCCCCATATTAGTCTAAAAAATTGAGTTAAAAGGGAGAACGTACCTCCACACCTCTTCTCCTCTATGCTACTGGATCTTGCCACAGAAACTTCTAGAAAAACAAAAGTACAATTACCATGCATAAAGGGCATTGGGAAAGAACTTCAGATTTAATGTATCTAAATCAGTGTTTTTTGACCTTTTTTTTTTTTTTTTTATCTCATAGCACACTTGAACCTATAGTTAAACTTCCCTGGAACACTGAAATTATGTTGATTAATAAAAAAGAGTATAAATAGGAATATACTTACTGTGCTTTGAACTTCTTTTGAAAATAACGTAATTAGTGACCTTTAAAAATTATCAAAGCACACCTAAGCTCCTTTCACTACACACCAGTGTGCCAGGAACACCAGCTAAAAAACACAGATCTAAATGTTTTTTTTTTTTTTTTTGAGACAGAGTCTCACTATGTCACCCTTGGTAGAGTACTGTGGCATCACAGCTCACAGCAACCTCCAACTCAAAATCTTGGGTTTCAGTGATTCTCTTGCCTCAGCCTCCCAAGGCCTAAATGATTTTTGAAATTTATGTGAGGCAAAGTTTCAAAAGCCCGATTAATTATCAAAAATATTCTACTAGTTTCTTCGTTTAACCAAACTGAGATGGACTTTGTCAAGTTGCCTTGACTGGGAAAGAGAGGGATTTCTTCTCATAGAAAGAAAATACCATGGTCCCTTGGACTGAAAGCCAGGGAGGTGCTGATTTTCTGGGACAGGGTGCTGTGTCCTGCCAGCCTTGGACACCCCCCTTTCAACACACACACACACACACACAGGGTCTGCCTGTGGTGCTCTTGTCTCAAAGGCTGGATGTCAAAGCTGCTGTGGCCACATTCCCTGTAGAGTGGGGACCAACTCACCAGTGCTCCAGGGAAATCTCTAACAAGGCAGGTCCCCATGCAGCACTGATTCTTGCTCTTTTCCAGGCCACATATGAAATCTACCCCAAGGTGCCAGAGAGAGGACAGATCTCCTATGGGTTTTAACACCCAAGGATATTACACTACTTTAGGAGACATCGTTCTCTCTTGCATTGATTTTTCATTAGAAAATGAGAATTAAAAATACATCTGTGATTAAAAGGGAAACGATAACAACGAACACTCCTACAGTTCAGCACCGGCTTTGATGGAGGTGGCTCGTAGGGCTGAGGCTAACCGTTTTCTCTCAAACATTATCTTTTCCACAAGTAGAGGCAAACTTGGGTCATAGCACTGAAGCCTATTATTTTTTCGTAACATGTTGGTCTTTGCTGTGGCCCACATCACAGCCTGAGGGACCGGTGGGTGTGAGTGAAAAGGTTTATACACCTGCCTGGCACTTTACTCAGGGCGAGCACGCAGCCGGGGAGCAGCTACTATGGAAGGAAGCACTGATTTTGGTGAGAAAGCCCGGGCCAAGGGGCCAGCCACCCTTTTCTCCAAGGTCAGGATAATGATGGGTTTCCCAAATATATTAAAGATTTCATAAGGACTATGCCCCTTTTTCTCTGTGCAAACCCACTACACACAGCATTGCCTAAGCATTGCACCTAATATTAATAACCTACTATAACTGATTTTCATTTTTTGAGCAAAGCCTTTTGATTGCATTTTCGTAAAAAAATTATGGAGACACAGTTTTTAAGGAGCTTTAAATTCACAAACTGAAGTCTAAATTTGCAGTTATCTGTAAATCTTCACTTTAATCCCCTTGACACCATATGAGTTGGCAGAATCATCTCCATTTCACTAAATAGGGCCTGAAATAACAGATAAAACTCCAATCTATGAGTCTTTTTCTCTAAATGTTGAAAATGGCTTTGTTTATGCTGATAAATACCTCTGCTCTTACCTGGGATGAAATTAGAGTCGAAAACACATGGCCGGCTCTCCGTGCTGTTGCCGGAACACTGGTTGCCCACGGGGAACAGGGGGATACACTGGCGGGCACGGGTCTGGGTGCCGGACGCATCACACTCGGCCCAGTCTGACCACTCTGACCAGCTCTCTGCAGTCACCAGAAGAGGGGAGATGGGGACACAGTCACCCACTGAGGTCAACCATCCTGGAAGCACCACTAAGTTCTATGCTTTAAGCTTACTAGTAGGTTTTAAACGGTTCTGTGCATAAATAGATGTGGCCAGATCTTCTAACTCGGCCAGTGAACAAACACCACAGGATGAATAAAAGTACCTTTACTATTCTATATTTGATCTGACATAATGTGCTTAATGTAAATTCTCTAAAACCCACATTGTCTCTCTCTCTTTTTTTTTTAAGACAGAGTCTCACTATGTTGCCCTCAGTAGAGTGCTGTGGCATCACAGCTCACAGCAACCTCAAACTCTTGGGCATAAGCTATTTTCTTGCCCCAGCTTCCCAAGTAGCTTGAACTACAGGTGCCCACCACAATGCCCGGCTATGTTTTGGTTGTGGTTGTCTTTGCTGTTTAGCAGGCCCAGGCTGGGCTCAAACGTGCCAGCCTCAGTGTATGTGGCTGGCACCCTACTCACCCAGCTATGGGTGCTGAGCCAAAACCCACATTATCTTAATGTTATAAAGTAACTGTGTTTA
This sequence comes from Perodicticus potto, assembly GCA_963574655.1. NCBI lineage: Eukaryota > Metazoa > Chordata > Mammalia > Primates > Lorisidae > Perodicticus > Perodicticus potto. Next base: position 6,011 of record CAUYRH010118300.1, read on the forward strand.
GACACTCAGCAAGTTATCCTATAAGACCCAGCTGTGTACACACCATCACGAGTGGGGGAGCAGAAATTATCAATATCATCAACATGAATTGCATTTCCTAACTGGTAAAGCTCCCCTGCAAAGAGCAGCCCTCGCCTGCTTTCCTGACAAATTCCTAAAAATTTCCAGGCAAGAGAAATGACTGTGCACTCAGGAGAGAGACCCGGGGGTGCAGGGACATCCAGAAGGTACCAGAAGTACTTTTCCTCCTGTTATAAAAACAATTTTGCAGAGGCAATGCACCAAAGCCAGGTTACCCTTGGGAGGAACTCATTTCATCTACGGTTACAGTCCGGTCCCTGAAGAGCATAAGGCCAAGTCTCGGGGTGAAGGCGGAGGTGAGCAGTGCAAGGACGCAGCCCCCTTCAATGGGAGGGTTGCTGGGTTTAAACTCACCAGGTGTGCAGATACGGGAAAAGAGAGAGCAATCACCGTGGTATTTAAGTAAGAACCTTAAAAAAGTGAACTCTCAATATTTTTTATGAAATACTAATCATTAGAAAAAAGATACTTTTCCCATGTGCTGATGAGAAGAATATATATTCCATAGTTTCCCCTTTGAAAATTTAAATAGCACCTTTGCAAAGGCAGGGAAAATTTGGAAATCAGAGCGTGCCTTGATCCAGGTAAACAGTACAATGTTTTCTTAGAAATGTGTAAAGTGCTGTTTTTTTGTTTTTTTCATAAGTGTGAGAATCTGCTTTCAAGGCACTTTTCAATACAAATGAAATGTTCTAGAAAGATCTACTTTTAAAGAACAAGCTTTAAAAAGTGTAAGTTTCAAAGTCAAAGTTAGAAAAAACTGGCTCATTTCCATCCCGGGTGGTTGCTACTTGTTAGAAACCCAGTGCCTCCTTGGAGGGTGGTGGCTGAGGCGTGGAAGGGCACCTTCCCTCCGCTGGCCTTGGAGCGCACAGCTGAGGGCTCCCACATCCCCGAGGCCCATCCCTGTGAGGTTCACTTTGCAAGGGATCCTGGCTGCCCACCCTTGATTGCACAGGAAAATTTCAGACCCTGTTATCAAGTTACACTCTTTGAGAATGTTTTGTTGTGACCAGTTTCTGTTGTTTGCTTGGCTCTGCTCCTCTGCTTACTGGTTTGAGATCTGGCCTTTTGTTCTCTCTAATTGTGCTTCCTCTGGACAAAATCCCACTGACCTTGCTGAAGTGTCCTCCCAGAGTGCCAGGTGCCCCTTGTAACACCCTAGAAATCATTGGTGGAACGTAAGTCTGAGATGACTTTGAAAGATGTCTGTCTGCACCCGCCAGGCAGTGACCCCCAGACTCCGAGGCGGAGGGGGCTCTACAAACACTCGTTTCTTCCCATTTCAGTCCTCAAGGTGCTGCCTGGGAGTCATGAGTGCTAATAAGAAAGGTCAAGGCCAAGTTGGGATCCTTCCTGGGTGGGGAAGTTTGGATGTTATAGTAAACTGTATACACTCCCACTGGTGTGCTAAATCTACTAGTTTTGAATCTATTGTAGGGCACAGCAAGAACTATTTTGATATAGAACGTTGTGGTGTGAAGTCACTTCAAGGGTCATAGTGTGGCAGTGGCTTTTCCCATGCCCCTTACTGTGCTGTGATATCCTCAAATCCACCATCAATAAGTGGAGGAAAGAGGCCAGTTTGCCCCAGAGTGGGGCGACACGCAGGGCGCCCTCACCTGGGCACGGCTGGGTGTTGCAGAGCGCCTCCTCCGTGTGCAGCCCCAGGCAGATGTCCCCTCCGTAGGCTGGGGCTGGATTGGTGCAGGAGCGCGTCCTCATGTAGTGTCCACCGCCACAGGTTGCCGAGCATTTCGACCAGGGCGACCAGCAAGACCACACACCGTCCACTGAGGACACAAAGTCAGAGAGAAATCCAGCTGCAGCCGGTCTGGCGTCCTGCCGGGAACTCCGCACCCCGGGACGCACTGAGGCATCCACGGTGCGCGTCCCGACGGGACTCCGGGCCCCTCCTGGGGGTGGAACCAACCTTGAAGATTCCTCTCTATCCTTTGCAGCGCCCCTTACTCACTCTTCCAGAAAACATTTCCAAGCATCTAACGTCCTAGCACGAGGACTGCTAAGGAGTGAGACGTGTGTCATACGCGATTCCTGTCCTTGAGAACAGCCACAAACCACTGTGGGTTATTAACGCGAAGCCCCAGGCAGCTCTCACTCTGCCATCTGCACCGTCTAAGGGGCTGACGAGACTTACAGCCAAGTAAGTAGCTGAAGCCACAGCCGTCCTCACTAATTGGACTGTGGGTTGCTTTTCAACAGTGGGATGGAGAAAGGCTAACAGGCCCCACCGGGAAGGTAACTGTGAAGGACGCTCAGTAAATCCAGGCACTAAACGACCAAACGAGCGCCGCACACAGACTGGATGTCGCACGTGAACGACTAACCAGGTGACCGGGAAACCTGCAGCCCACATCAGGTTAGGTATTAAGGGTGCAGCTTTACAACGTGACCCCCCCGCAGAACTGGTTCCATGACTCCTCCACAGCACAGCACATTTCTGCCTGGATTCCTACCCTGGGCTCCTGACACCTGCGCGTCCACCAGCTGAATGTGCGAGCTGGCCCACCTGGGTCTGGGGGAATTCAGGGGTTAGTCCCACCTGAGCTGATTCTGGGGAAACCGAGCCCTCAGGCTGGCTTGGGTTTGTGATGAAATCAGATCTGATCTGCTGTTTGGCTGACTCCTGACCAAGTCTCTCCCTTGCTGGCCAGTCCTCTGCCCCACTGTTGTGCCCTCACAAACCTGGAGGACTTCGTCAAACACGGCATTAGACCCTGACAGGGGGAGAAAACAATCGAAACTATGGCTAACCCAACTGAGAAGCTGATGAGAGACTGACCATTGCTATATATAAATAGAATCATATTTTATTTTCTCTTTTATATTACATAAAGAAAGACAATCAATCACCACAAGTGGATGCCAGAATCCTTTAGGGTGCAAGGTGGTTTTAGCTAGAATAACTTAGATTGCATTTGAACTTGTTCACCATGATGTAATACATCTTTACTGAACAATATTTCTTCTTAAATAATGGCACAGGTGAAAAGAAGCCTGGGCAAAATTCTCATCTTTATGATAATATTTCAATGTATAAAAAGTAAAATATAAAACAAAAAAGTTTGAACCTAATTTAAATGAGTTAGTAAACTAAACTGGAAAATTTGTAATTCAACAGTTTATACAAACTTTCAGAATTCAGCAATATTTTCCCTAGTAGTTGATAAAGTTAGGAGGAATCAATCAGATGTCTGATACTGCTTGTATTACCAGCATTAAGAAGGGAGGCATGTTTTTGCCTAGAACTTTTTTCTAAAGTCCTCTCTCATACCTCTCTTATCTATTCTGGCAGAACATTCCCTGGCAGATTTTTCTGTCTGTAACTTGAGTGAAGCTTAGTCTCCAGTGGGTATCCTCGCACACCCACACACTAAGGCAAAGATAAGACTCAGAGCTTGGCTGTCTGAAAGTACACGAGGAAGCCCAGGGTTCAGAAGAGTCTAATGCAGCTGTTCTCAAACTGTGGGTCGCGACCCCTTTGGGGGTCAAATGACCCTTTCACAGGGGTCGCCTAAGACCATCCCGCATATCAGATATTTACATTATGATTCATAACAGTAGCAAAATGACAGTTATGAAGTAGCAATGAAAATAATTTTATGATTAGGGGTCACCACAACAGGAGGAACTGTATTAAAGGGTCGTGGCATTAGGAAGGTTGATGATCCCTAGTCTAAAGTGTCCTCCAGATGGTGTGAGGGCCTTAAGTGGCACCGCCCAAGTGTTCTGAAGGTCCCTGGGTTTTGTATGGTCCGATGAACTTGTGGGCGAATGGACATGGACAGAGAAGATGCTCAGTATTAATAATCAACAGGAAAATGCAAATAAAAACCGCAATTGATATTTCCCTTCATACCTGCTAGGATAGCTGTTATCAAAAAAAAAAAAAAAAAAGATGAGCATTAGTGAGGATGTGGAAAAACTGGAGCCCTTGCAATTATGGGTGGGAATATGTAGAAAACAGGATGGAGATTCCTAAGAAATTTTAAACCTAAGCAATCCCACTTCTGGGTGTGCTAATGAAAGAACTGGAATCAGGATCTCCCAAAGATATTTGCATTTCCATGTTTATCTCAGCTCTACGCACAATGAGTAAGACACGGAAACAACTAAGAAGTGCCCGGCCAGACGACTGGAGGAGGAGAACGCCCTGCAGACAAACAGGGGGATACGCCCTATTGGACCATGGAGAAGGTGCTCCCTTGTGTAATGTGCACCGTGTTCTAGGCCCAAAATTTCAGGAAAAAATCTTTTAATATTTTAATTAAATTTACACTTGTTTGGCCAGGTATGACGGCTCACGCCTGTAATCCCAGCTCTCTGGGAGGCTGAGGTGGGTGGATTGCTTGAGCTCATGAGTTCGAGACCAGCCTGAGTAAGAGCCAGAACCCATCTCTACTAAAAATAGAAAAACTGAGGCAAGAAGCTTGCTTGAGCCCAGGAGTTGGAGGTTGCTGTGAGCTATGACGCCACAGCACTCTACCCAGGGCCACAGCTTGAGACTTTGTCTCAAATAAATAAATAAAATGTATACTCATTTATCTTTAGGTACTTGATTTTGTATTATAAAGGAAATTTGTAAAAATACCAGCTAGATACCAGCTCCCGCCTAAAGTGTACAAAGAGAACTCTGTCGCTCTTTTCAGCTGAAAATGCTTTCCTTGCAAGTTTGTTGTTATTTCAACAAAACTAATCACAGTTTTCTAGGGTATTATTTGCATATGAATATTGTCATTGTTTTCTAGAGTTACACTTTTCACACATAAGCATAAACAAAATAATTAAAAAGATTTATATAAATATGGAATTAGTGCTACCTATACATAATGTTTATCCTGTTTATCCTTTTTTCTTTCTTTTTTTTTGAGACAGAGTCTCCCCATGTCACCCTGAGTGGAGTGCTGTGGCGTCACAGCTCACAGCAACCTCCAACTCTTGGGCTTAAGTGATTCTCTTGTCTCAGCCTCCCAAGTAGCTGGGACTACAGGTGCCTGCCACAATGCCCAGCTATTTTTGCAGTTGTGATTGTTGTTTAGCAGACTGGGGCCAGGTTCGAACCCACCAGCCTTGGTGTATTTGGCTTGCACCCCACTGACTGGGCTACAGGCACCAAGCCTATAATGTTTATCTTTATTCTCTCTCAAAAGTTTTGGTAAAAAGTGTGCATTATCCTTAGCAAAATACAGTATTCAGCTTTAAAAAGAGGAAATCCTGCATCTACAACAACATGGATGAACCTGGAGGACACTGTGCTAAGTAGAATAAGCCAGACACAGAGGAAAGTGCTACATGATTCCAGCTATAGGAGGTGACTCTGAGATTCAAACACACAGATACAGACAATGAAATAGTGGTTTCCTGGGGCTGGGGGGAGGGGAGAATGGGAAGTTGCTGTTCAACTGGTTACATTATCCAACCTGAATAAGGTCTAGAGATCTGCTATCCAACATTGTACCTATAGTTAACAATACTGTATTGTGCACTTAAAAATTCCTTAAGAGGATAGATCTCACATAAAGTGCTCTAATCACAGTCAACATTAAAAAAGAAGCCAAAAGACTAAGTAAGCTCATTTCAATTACTGTAATGGAGTGATGTAGGATACGGAACATTGTAGTAACAGTTCATCCCAGAAAGGCTAAAGAGTTTCTAAAAGAAATTAAAGAATACAAAGCTTTATGAAACAGTGTTCCCCCAGGGGGACCATGCAGAACCTGCTGGGGGAGAGTATGGAACCTGGTGGGAAGCAGGGACTTGGGAGGAGGGGCTCCAGGGAGCCACGCAAACCTGTCACCAGCCGGGGGTCTCAGGAAGGCTGAGAGGTAAAATCTTTTCTGATGTATGAACTACATTGGAGGAATGAAACAATAACATTAGTAATAATAATAAACCCACTCAACATTCCACCTCATCCTTAAAATGGCCTCGGGAGGTATTCTGAGGTATGCTAGAAATCAATGACCCACAGAGTCCTTAGGTCACCAAGCCAGTGAGTGAGGAGTGGGATCAGTATCCTGGCAGGCTGCGCCCAGAACCAGATACGTGGCCCAGTTTGGAGACTCACATAATTCTTGCCATGTTGCTACAAATCACCGGGGAATCTCCTCCTTGTTTGAACCACCATCTAACTTAGCCCCCAAAAGACAGGCTCCTGGGAAGATCAACAAACCTACTCAAGCTCAGATTTATGTTTCATTCAAAGAATCAAGGCAGTTAATTGCAGGGAATTATTTCTGATTGAATAAAATTTATACATTAAGTAACTTGATATAAGGAAAAATTCTTATTCTAGGAGTTCTAGATAAATACTCTACCTACTACAGTAAAATAAAAACAATGACAACAGCCATGATTCCTTATCTAAACAGCAAAGAAACAGCTGAATAACTAATGTGTGCATGGCAGGCATCCCTTTGAGGTCAGAGAAATCAAGTCCTGGACTCACTGTCCCTCGGGGCGTGAGCACATCCCGGCATTAATTCTCCAGCATCCTAATGTCTGGACCAAAAAACTGTGCAGCAAAGCATGTCTGCACTCAGCTCCTCTTAAGAAAATCTTGGTATGTTCTCGTACCAACTCCCACCACCTCACTCTGTTCTAAAGTGTGGACTCCAGGATCCCACGGTTGGAAGGGGCAGAGTGCTCTGAGCACAGCACAGGTGTCTAACCAATTTGTCTTTATGACACATACCTGCCAAAATTCTCAGTTTGGACTCAAAGTCCACCCCTCCATCAGATGCTCCAAGTTCCTTCTCTGTCAGACTTATCATTTGCAGAATAAAGACAAAAATGGAGGCATCTTAGCTAAATCTGATGAGAAGAGTTTATATCTACTGCATTAGGTATTATGGGGTCTAAGTATAAGCAGGGCGGCTTTCATCTTAGTTGAATATTACTTGGTAACAAAGAACTACCTGCTGTCTGTACCTTAGCAGGTCAAGAGTCTTTAGAACCTAATCAAACAGGCAGTGAGAAAAAGGAGTGAGGAAGAATTAGCTATTCCTCAGAGTTGGAGGTAAATTATGTAGGTGAAGTGATTAGTTAGATAAAAACACAGAAGGTAAAAAAAAATGATCATTTTAGCATGCTCTTGACTTTAAATCTTATTTAAAGCTTATAGTATACATTGGAATTGGAGATCAAAATTTTCACTGCTTAATTTTAAAGGTATTTTATATTTCCCTTACTTTATTTAGATTTGTTTTCACATATAATAAAAAATGAGAAAATGCATTTTTAAACAAACATGCTACCCACGTGTCATTGACTACTACGAACCAATAGGGTTAAAGAGGAGTAAATTCAGAGGGAAAGGAGGGTCCTTTGCCTCCAACTGGCTTCCTAATGGCTGTGCCACTCAGCACCCAAGCCCTTGAAAGCTCCCAATCCTTCCTTGCTGAGTTATACTGTCGCACGCTTAGGACTCTTCTAAGAGCTGAGAAAGAAGGTCGACATTTGCACCCCTCATCCCTGAACTCATCCACAGCCTAGTGGAAAGTGACGAGGGTCACTATGAATAATCCCACAGCACTCTACGGAATTTGGCTTTTAAAAAGAAAATGAGGACAGAGCTATTTCAAAATACCATGTGTACATGGTATTAGCTTGACCGGCAAATCAACTAAAATACAAAGAACCAACAGATCACATCTTAACGGAGTGTCTCTGAGATGGATGGTGACTCTTTGCACTCAGCCAGCAGGCAGCCTCCAAGCATCAGGAGGAATCTGCATGCTTTACTGATGGAAACAAGAAACTGGGTCTGGAAGCTGGAGAGGTAGGGGTGAGCAGGGACCCTGACATTCCCATGGTGACTGTCCTCATTCCAGCACAGACCCTCATCTAATGCTGTTACCCACAGCCTCACTCCCAACCCCCCCAGGGAGGAACCCTTCCATTGGAGTTGTGGGAAAAAAACAGCTCTGTGACCTTTCCCAGACTCTCGGCATCAGCTTGGCTGGGAAAACTGGGCGGTCAGGGGAGGAGTCTCCTGTGGCTGGAGAAATTCAGACAGCTGTAGGAACAGGGCCATCCGCGGGAGGCTCAGCTACAAAGCCAGGAACTGTGTGCTTTCAGTTTTATATATGTGTTTATAAATCCATCTATCCATTATCCATCATCTGTCATCCACCTGTCATCCATCTATGCATCTACCCGTCCAACCAATGCCCACTGAATACCTGCTACAAGCTAGCTTCTTGTTCAAAGAATGTAGAAAGTTGCTTGCATCTACTGGAAATGCTAATATCCTATGCCTTTAGGAATTTTATATCAAGAGTTTGGAATGATCCCTCTTCCCATCTCCACTTCTCAATTTGACCAACTCCTATTTGTCCGGCAAGATTCAGCTCAATGGCAGCCTGGTTGGTGTAGCTTCCATGTTTCCCAAGGACTAGCTCAGTGGGTCCTTGGTCCAGTCACTACTGCATCTTGTCACCAGCTGAGTAGTGGGTGACCATGCTTGGTTGACATTATTCATAGGAGGCCATCTCACTGAACTATAAATTTCTTTCTGATCTCGACAAACTCACTCATTCTTTGTACACCCTGTGAGTAGCAAACAGTGGATTATCCAAAAATGTTTGCTGAGATATGGGATGAAAGAAGGTTTATTAACTAACTCTTTGTTCCCCTGTCATTCAATTACTAATATGCATTTCTGTCATGTGTGAGGCTCCAGCCAGGGGCTGAAGTCATTGCCATGAGTGAGACCATCACGGGAGCCTCTGACCTCACAAAGCTTCTCTTAGACAAAAGTCACAGGTGGCATCTTACAGTCACTGACCAGTACGGGAGATGGCCAAGTCATGTGGACCCTCTGACATTTCTGGACATGGAAGCAGGAAGTGGGAATATGGAAGAGAAAGCTATGGAAGCAGATGGAGAGCTGAGACAGGTGCCGAGCACTGAGGGGAAGGCAGGGGAGCCTCTAAGCCACTGTCAGAGCACAAAGCCCTGGGCCAGAGGGGACTGTTTTAGCTCATTGTAATGACTCCATGTTTGCCTGAAAATTCAGGGGGATGAAATGTCAGTCTCAGAAGGAAGGCCCCATCAGACCTACGGGGTGAAGAGTGTGTCTTTGGAGGACTGACTTCATGAGGTGGAAGAAGACGCTGTGGGGCTGGGAATGAGCCTCACTGGCCCTGGGGGACCATGTTTCACACCCATGACCATCTCCAGTGTCAGAGAAGGGGTCTGCCTCCAGACAGAGGTGATGGGTCCCTTTAGGGGCACCAGACACCTCCAGCCCATGTCCAAAGGGCTGGCTTCTCCACCAGCCTCGACACCTAACAGTAGCTCATGGCAATGTTTTGACTACTTTTAAAACCACAAGAAAAAAATGAATACAATCCAGTCTAGATTATATCTGTCTTTACCCCAGTACAATATGGAGGAAACAGCCCCTGAAGACAAATGTGCTTAGGGACCACTTCCGGTGCTGCCCGTCAGACTGGTTCCGTGCAGAAAACTGATTCTGTGTGCTGTAAAGAGGACTGAATTAAGAGTTGTGTTTTTTTTTTTTTTTTTTTTGCAGTTTTTGGCTGGGGTCAGGTTTGAACCCATGACCTCTGGTATGTGGGGCTGGCACCCTACTCCTTGAGCCACAGGCACCACCCTGAATTAAGAGTTTTATTACGGGGTGAAGTGATTTAAGATTTAGCTTCAGGTCGGCTGGAGAGAGTGAGTTGGAAATTGAAAGCCCTTCTATTATTCTTCATTTTCTTTCTCTCCCTCTGAGTTGATCCAATGCGATGTCAGATAAGAATTTTATTAAGAACAGATTCCAAACACAAAGCCATAGACTAAGTGAACCTTGGTAAATTAGAAGGTCTTTCAGATTTCTCCAGATTATGCAATCCACTTACCTGGGCATGGCAAAATATTACATTCCTGGTATTCCAAGGATGGCCCCAAGCAGGGCATGCCACCGTACTTGGGTTCTGGGTTGTTGCAGACACGCTTCCGGTTCCGAATGCCCCGGCTGCAGTCCCGGCTGCACTGAGACCAAGACGTCCAGGCCGACCAAGCCCCATTGACAGTGTGGGCCGAGTATCTCCCAGCACGCAGGAAATCTCCAGAAAGCCCTGACAAGGAAATAGCTAAAGGGTAAATCTGTTGGGTCTCGGGGTAACCACAGTTCATGCCAACTTTCCCTCTATGTCAGCTGTCTGCTTTATGTCCAAAACTACTCTCTCAAATTCGGCTGAACTCTTGTCACACTTCAGAGCCAAAGCCTCCCCCAGGGCAGTGATGACCTCCTATAACTCAGGTGCCTTTCCTGCAGTTGCTATTGAATAAGCGTGCAAACACGAACTCCATTTATGAACATGGAGAAGGCCTCATGCTGTGACTAGGCCTTATCTTTGCAGTTGATTTATTTTTTGAAGGAACTTCTTCTGACAAAGAAGGTACAACCTTCTGACTTCCCTTGAGAATTCTGTAACAAACTGCCCTCATACACAATGAGGTAGTGATGCCCTAAAGGACATCGTCTGGAGAGAGGGAAACATGATCGGTACATTTTCTAAACCTGTTCCCATGCCTATTAACCTTTAAGAAGTGAATTAATGCTGCTTAGAGGTGCCAAGTCAATAGTTCCTGAGAATTCATGCCCTGGAACCAAACATATCCCCGAATGACCTTGCCAAATATCAAAAGCACCTGTGAAGTTCACACTTACTAGCAAAACATGTTTCCCCAGGAGCTCATGGAGGTGGCAGAAGGAGGTGGGATGCTCGGGGTGGGGTGGGAGGGTTGTCTTAGCAGGAACTGTGGCTTAGAAGACTGTGTTGTATGTGAATTCCACTCAGAGTACTTTAACGTGTTACTTAATAAGCCATAGTCAAAATTTGTATTTCTTTTGACAAAAATGCTCACTCATGATATTTAAAAATATTCAATAATTTTCTCAATCGTAGGCAGCAGTGTCACTCAAGTTTTAACAAATAACCATCCAAATATGCCATGAAATTCTAGGGAAGCCTATTCATGAGAAGACAAATATTCCAACAGCTCTCTACACTGCTGAGAAAATCTGTTGTCTCCTTAGACACTCTCTACAAGGAAGGCAGGATATGTTCAACGAAATTGAAGTAGAAGACTCTTCCTGTGATGAACCGGTATTTTGTAGTTAATCAGTAAATAATACCTAAGTATCATAAAGCCTTATTTTGTGCGGTAAGAAGAAAATGAGTCCAGTTTTACTCATAGGACCACATCAATACACTACATGAAAAAATTCTCACAGTGAGATCTTTTCCTTCAATTTGCAATGAAGTCAGTTCTTCTCTATAGGGATCATTGTTATGGAGATTGGTAAATAATCAAAAAGATAGCTTTCTCCTTGCTCTTTATAACCCTTAGAGATAAGAAGCAAGACCTTTCCAGGGAAGTAGTTGGTCCCTATGGAATCCCTGCTCACCATCTGTGGAGCAGCCGCTGGTCCCATCGCTGGAACAGTACCGCATTTCTATCCTCTGTCTTCCTACTTCCAGCAAATTCGGATCGGGCAGGCGGGCTTTGCACGTGTATCGGAACCTCTGCTCATAGTGCCCACCGTTGTCAGAGATGTTCACAGGAGTCCAGGGTGTCCAGGGTGTGGTCTTCTTCAGCTCAGGGCACGGGTTGGTGTTACAGGGCTGGTACTCCTGGGGGGAACACACGACAGGTATCACTGTGCTACATACAGGGCAATATCACAAGGGCACCCTGCCCAGACAGAAAGGTGAGGGTCAGATTCTAGGCCACCCAGCAGATATTCTGTAGAATTAAAACGGCATCTATGTTAAGTTATGCATTTAACAGAATGCTTGGTATTCAAGTCATCTCCAAAAGGAATTTGCAGTTTCCCCTGTGTTAACAAAGAGAAGAAGGCAATAAACTTAAGTGCATGTGAAAAAAATGGTGCTCCGATGAAAATCATCTTTTTACTTAATATGTAACCCAAGGTGCTGCTCATTCTGATGTCAAGCTTAACTGATTTAAGAAATTATTTTTTAGACCTTGTAATATTTCATTTGAGATTAATGGATGTTACATCGGTCACTATGAAAGTTTCGAGACAGAGACTGTGTTATGGTCCATAATTTCACTTCCAATGAACACAATCCACAGAGTCCTTTCTGATTCACTTGGTCAAGTTTCAACTTGCTCAGGCTTGTCAGTCTTTCTGGGAGGGCTTCATTTGTTTCTGTGTAGATTTTATATATCTTAATTTTTGTGTATCAGAAAACTTTGTTAATGACCCACGTACAAGCCCTGGGATCAGAGACTCAAAGTGCAAAATGAGAGGGCAGCCACAGGATAACACAACAGATGGCACTTTTTAGTTTGTATGAATTTCACCACCATTTCCACAGTTAACACCTCCACTGCATTTCCCAGCTTCTCCCCCTTCCTTGACTGAGAAGGAAGGCCCAGGGTTGCCAAGCATAGGGTAGCTATGGAGGTCTGGTTAGGGGAGCATGCTGTGTGTTGGGATGGCGGGGTATAATTTAAGACTAAGTTTATCAAAATCTTCCTGGAATACTGACTGATTCATTTAACAAGAATTCTAAATGCTATGGCTTCAGAAGCATAGCCCAAAATAAGGGATAGGAGGGTGACCTTAGAGGAAGCACTGCACTGCAGTTCCCTATTGGGCAATAAAGGATGTTGCACGAGAGGGAAAATCTAAAACACTGAATACACCTGGGTACGGCCATGCTTTACAGATTGTTACTAAAGTCCAGCCCCCATCACTGCAGCTCTGCTTTATAAAGCCAAATACGTATTTTACTTATGTTTAATTGCCTATTTATAATTCTATAATCCTTATATTTCTGGGAAGTTTATCAAAACAAGAACTTCCCTGTATTTATTTTATATTACCAAACATAAGCACAAAAACACTATTCATTTGGTAAATGGATAAATCACATTGATGAAGTAACCGATAAACTTACTCAAGTGGAATTTGCATAATTTGGGGGAACAAATTTAGATGGTTAAGTGAGGCCTCCTATTTTGTTGTTTATTTTTCCTATGAAAACACTAAAATATCTTACATTTCATGGATTAAAAGTGAAACAGAGAGATGAAGATAATCCAAGCAGAATTTTGATACCATATGCTCAGCACAAGTTGTAAAAATTATCCTTAACGTAGCTGAATATATAAACTAAATGTATTCTCAGATGGAACACTTATGGTTTCCATATGTATTTATCAAGTTCTTTTTCGGTAACTAGGCTTGGCAGGCTGAGACAGAATGCCATTCTGCATAAAGGAAATGACCGAGTAACTCAATTGTGCTTGCAAAGGGCCAAAGCGCTCCACGGTGTTCCTGGAAGCTGAACGTGATCCCAGGAGCCTGCGGCAGGCAGAGAGAAGATTGATAGGAAGTCCTGGAAATTAGTCCAGAGGTGCCCAGGGAGGGAGATATGCAGAAGGCGGCAGTGGATTCAGAACTGTGGAGTGACAGAGTGACTTCTGTGTCCCACCAAGGTGGAGTAACAGAAACACGCCTAGTCCTTTCACCAAGATAACTAAAGAAAATGAAACAGCAGTTGTCACAGCCCACATTCACTGGAAGGGTCCAGTCCAAGGCACAGGAGTCCACAGGCCAGAGATGGAGGAGACAGGTTGGGAGCTGGGGGATGTCAGAGGGGCTGGAATTGTCACAAAGGAGAGAGGAACAGAGAGAGAAAGTTCCAGACATATGCAGAGGCTGCCCCTCGATATGTAATTGACTAAAAATCAACAAATGCATGTTTTGAGTAAAAAAAAATCAGCAAATATGTGTGAAGATACTACACATGGATGGGATAAAGACCCATGTAAAAGACCAGAGAGAAGAGTATGTATCACACGTGCAGGGCTGGTGGTAGTGCTGGCTCCAAAGAGCAAGAGTAAAACCTGCTAATTCACAGGGACCTGGTACCGTACCAAGAAGCAACGTTCCTCCATAAAGGGGGAATGATTCTTCTTTGATCTCAACTAACAATGCCTCAAAGCAAGAACCCAAACCATCAAACTAGCTTTATAGAACTTAATCAGATTCCCAAAGAAACTCCGGCAGATTTTTAGAACAAAAAATGTCTAGGACACAAACAGGTAAAATTCACAATGTCTTGCATCCAATTTAAAATTTCCAGATATGCAAAGAAGCCAGAAAACCCAACCTGACAGGAAAAGAAAAATCAGCCAATTGAAACTGAAGCAGAAATAACTCAGACCAGCAGCAACAGTCATGACATTTGCAGATAATTGCAAACAAGACAACACATCACCACTCATTCTAAGAACTTTATGTGACGTCAAAACCAGAAAAGGCATTACAAGGAAAGAAAACTAAGATGAATATTCCTCATGAGCTCAGATGCTAAAACAGTTACTAAGACTTTAATAAATCCAACCAAAAGAGTGCATAGAAAGATAAATAATGTCAAGATCAGGTGGGGATTATGTCAGGGATACAAGGCTGTGTTAACACCCGTGTAACTCACCATATTAACTGCCTAGAAAGTAAACCCAATGATCACCTTCATAGATGAAACAAATGATTTAATGAAAATAAAATTCATTCTTTATAAAAACTCTCAGTTAACTAGGAGTAGAAATGAATTTCCTAAATCTCTTGAAGGACATCTATTAAAGACATACAGACAGCAGCATCCTTAATGGGTAAAGCCTACATATTTTCCTCGCAAGATCAGAAACAAGGCAAGGATGTCTGGACTGACCATTTCCATTCGTAAGATTATGTTGAAGATTTTAGCCTGTGCAGTTAGGAAAAAATAAAGAAACAAAAGGAATTTATATCAAATGGAAAATGCAATCATCCTTCACTCACAAATGCTATGATTATCTGTGCAGAAAGTGCTATGGTTATCTACAAAAAATCTATTGGAAGTAATAAGTTATCAAAGCTGAGTAACATAAAATCAACACAAAATCAATATAAAATATTAGTTCACGTCTATGTACTAGCAACAAGCAATTAAATTTACAATAAAGTATGCTGCTTATAACGGCATCAAAATTATGAAAGACTTCAAAGTAAATCTGACCACAAAGGTACATATCTTAATCCATGATAGGACCTTAGATCAATGCAATCGTAATTATAATTTCAGAAATTAATAAGCTCATTCTAAAATTCAGACAGAATGCAAAGTATCTAGTATAGCCAAAATATGTTGGAAAGGAAAAACAGAGTTGGAGGATTTACATTACCTGACTTCAAGATTCATTATAAAGCTACGATAGCAAGACGCTGCAGTCTTAGCATCAAGATATACAGACTGAGCAAAACGAGAAAGGGAGGTCCGGGAATAGACTCCTATATTTATGGTATATTAATTTTTTAATAGAGATGCAAAGGCCGTTCAATGGAGAAAGTATAGTCTTTTCTGCAGATAGCATTGGAACAAGAGGCTATCCACATGCAAAAGCACGAATTTGATCGATAACTTGCTCCATCCATGACAATTTCCTTAAATGGATCAAAGCCTAATATCTAAACCACACAGGTCCTAGAAGAAAGTGTAAGAGAACATCTGTGGGATCTTAGGTTAAGAAAAGATTTTCTAAATAAAATACCAAAAGCATTAATACTAAAAGAAAAATTGACAAAGTGAATTAATGAAAATCAAAGGATAGAAACTTATAAGAGAATAAAGGGTGAGCAATAACTGGGAGAAAATATTTGCAAATCAGATATATGATAAAAGCCTTGCATCTGCTATATATTTAAAAAAAATTAAAGCTTGACAATAAAACATAACTTAATATAAAAACTTCCAAGGGATGTGAGTAGGCATTTCCACAAAGAAGATATATAGTTGGCAGGAAAGCATATGTGAAGTCCCACAATACCATATGTTAGAAAAAACTAAATTAAAACCACAAGTA
Organism: Perodicticus potto; assembly: GCA_963574655.1. Lineage (NCBI taxonomy): Eukaryota > Metazoa > Chordata > Mammalia > Primates > Lorisidae > Perodicticus > Perodicticus potto. The sequence continues at coordinate 22,010 of CAUYRH010118300.1, forward strand.
AATGACTACATATGTGTACCTCTTAGAATGGCTAAAAGCCAAAAAACTAAAAACAAAAAAGCCCCTCAAAGCCCCAAACCCATGGCGGTATCAAATGCTGATGAGGGTGGGAAAGAATGGCAGAAACTTCCGTACGCCGCCGGGAGGAAAGTAAAATGGCCCAGTCCCCAGGAAAACTGTTGTCTCCATGAAAATTATTTGACCCCTTCAAAAAAGTTAAGAATACACTTATCACACAAACTAGTCATTGTGCTTCTAGATATTTGCCCCCAAAGAAAAGGAAGTACAAGTACAGTTGTGTGTGAATGTTCACAAAAACTTCATTTGCAAAAGCCACAAGACTAGAAACCACTCATATGTCCATCAGCAGATGAACAGCTAAACAAATTGAAGGGCCTCATCCTATATCCATGTAACAGAATATTATTCTGCAAAAAAAAAAGAAATGTACTGTTGATATACAAAACGACACAGGAGAATCTGAAAATAATTACACTGAGTGAAAGCAGCCAGCAAAGAAATGACATTGTACAATTCTATTCGTATAAAATCAGGGAATATAAAAACTAATGTGCATCCCAGCAATCGAGGAGGCCGAGGCGGGTGGATGGCCCTGAGCTCACACAGGTTTGAGACCAGCCTGAGCCAGAGAGAGACCTTGTCTCTTAAAAATAACCAGGCGTTATAGTGAACGCCAGTGAGCTCAAGAGTTTGAGGTTGCTGTGAGCTGTGATTCCACAGCATTCCAATATTCACTAAGGGTGACAAACTGAAACTCTGTTTAAAAAAAAAAAAACAATGTGCAAAGACAGAAAATGATCAGTGGGTATCTGGACCCAGGATCATAGGCCAGGGAGCTGGAGGGCATATTTCAAAGGGGATCAGAGAAACTTGGGTTGAGGGACTTGTTCATTATCACGACTGTTTTGATGATATCGAAGATATACACATATATTAAAACTTATCAAATTTTATACTTTCAACATGTGTATTCACACCTCAACAAAGCTATTCAGATTGCATGGTCAAAAGAGAAAGAGCCTCTTTCAAATAAACGATGGCTTCCTTGCTCATTAGCAATGATACCCCGAACACCTGGAAGCGTGTGCCTCTCTGCACACATTAAATTACAATACTTTTTCATGAGTATTAATGTTTGGAAATTTAGATATTTGGCAGTAAATATAACCATGAAGTATTTGTAGTTGAATGCTTCATAAATAAAAAGCATGAATAATCAAGCCAAACTTTACTTGTCATCATATGCCCGAGAAATGATCCTCTTCTCTGTCACACCACCCACCAGTGTAGCGGCTACATGTTGCAGACAGCACACATGCGGATATCCGGCTACGTTCCTCATTGTTTTATAATCACTTCTTTCCCTTATTATCAATTCCTTTGGCTGCAGTGCATTTTCATGGTGGTACAGGCCTTTGAACTAGAAGGAATTAAAATCACCTTCCATGGGATTTGAAGAAGTGTGCAAGCCATGGGGATGCTTTGGTGGAAGAGCTCGGCCTGCAGGGAAATTTCTTATACCCTTACCGTGTAACCCTCTGCAAATAATCTTTCAACGCCTGGGATAGACATGATGCACTCCTAACACCAAAAAAAAAAAAAAAAAGCCTTTGTGATCCACAGTCCTGCTTTGGATAAAGTCCGCTGTCCCAAATACCCGATGCATGTATTTGAAGTTTCTGTAACTTTCAGGTTGATAGAAAGTGCAAAGGCTGGATATTCAAATGGCTACAAGACAAACCCTGTTTACACCAGCTACTTTGAAGAGAGGCTGAGGATTTACACATTTTAAACAATATTCTGATTTCTTTCTACTACTGTTACTCGTCTACTATTGTTACTAGTCAGAGGAGTGCAATGGGAATATAAGAGAAATTGTTTTCAAAAAATGCAAAAATATTATAACCAAAAATGAATATTTTAAAGTAAAAACCCCATCCACAATCCAACTATTCTATGTAGTAACAGCTTACATTTTAGCACGTTTCCTCTGAGTAGCTGCAGGACTCTGCACATTCAGTCATGGTCATAACCCTTTACCATGACACTTGTTAGCATGGGGGTCGCCCAAGCCTGAAAGCATCCCAAGGGCAAAATCCGGGATTGATGCAACTTCTCCACTGGGTAACTGGCACCATTGCACGCTCTGAAGGGGGTGCCATTGAGCCAAACATTTCAGGGGCTTTCAAATGGGTGCATTCATGTTCAACCAGCAGTCAGCCTGCATTCTTCTAAAGCTAGAAAAGCAAACAAATAACTCCTCTGTTTTCTCGAAAAATAAAAATAAAAAACAGCAATGTGGTGTGTGTGCATTAGAATGTAGGTGTGTATGTGTACACTAAAATAGAGCTGGCTTTCCTCCTTACACATTATTTTAGAAATTCGTTTTTAAAACACTGTGGAAAGCCCAAGAGAATAAGAAAATCAGTGCTATGGTAGGAAATCGTCATTACAGAGGCTGTGATTTGTGGGCACCTTTGCCTCCATAAAATTACATCTCCAATGAGAAGACCCATCTATTACTTTTATCTCTTAGTGTAATGCCTTTAAATTCTCACTGTCTGAGAGCAAAAGTCAAGAATTCATGCATCTTTTTTCCCACAAATATCTTGCAATGAGAGGAGAAAGCACTTTTATTTAGAAGCCAATATCTTTCCTTAGGGGGTAAAAAAAATTCCTTCTCAATCGAAGGATTCAAGGGGAGACCTTGAGCGAAGAAATCCACCCTTTCTGACTGTGCTTTCATTTTTTTTTTAAGGAAAAATGTTTAAGTGTCCTTGCTTGAGAAAATTATAATAATTTGTAGAAATTTTGAGAGTTCTCATGAGGAATTTTAGAAGGACTAGAATAAATGAAAAAACCCAAATGAGGTGGTTAAGACTAAGGCTTTGAAGGACTAATTCACAGGACTTGTTTTTACAATAATGCACGGGGGGGAGTTGCCAAGACATTTTTAAGGAAAAAACACAACAAATACTGGTCTGCTTTCTTACTAGGAAATGATGTCGTGTGTGTACACATGAGTGCACTCTCGCTATATACACACACCCATAGGAATACTTGTACAACAATAAGAAAAACAAGATTTAAGAGAATAAGTACTCCCTATAATCGTAGGATTTGTATGAGATGATTATAGTCACAAAATCACACTTGTGTGGGTCAAGGTGGTCCCAGTCCTTGACCCCAAAAATGTGAAATAAAATTAAAATAACAGAGTGGTTATGGCATACACAAGCTAAACCATACTCTTATACCTTTGGCAAACCATCTAGTTGATAAAAAAGTAAGTGTATTGCATTCAAAGCTATTACTTAGAAGCCTGGGCCACTGACAGTTTGCAACAATCTGTCAAAAGTTAATATTTATTTTTAAACGTTTAAAGTATTGAGCTTTTGAGCAATGCACTAAGCAGAAATGTGAGTGATAGTATTAGTACATATACGCCAGCTTGGTTTTACCTGACCGTTAGTTGCACGAATTTAAATATGACGTTTCTCTCTTAGATCATTTGGATGCCATGCTTTTTGTTTATTTTTGTTTTAATTTCTGCCAGATTACTCACACCTGTAATCTCAGTGCTTTGAGAGGCCAAGGTGGGAAGATCATTTGAAGGAGTTTGAGGCCAACCTGGGCAACACTGTGAGACTCTATCTCTACTAGAAAATAAATAAATTAGCTGAGTGCAATGTTACATGGCTGGAGTCCTTACTACTTGAGAAGTTGACCAGAAGGATTACTTGAGCCCAGAGTTGTGGTAACACTGAGTTATGACCGCCCGCCCCACTGCAGCCTGGACGACAAAGCAAGACTGTGTCTCCATAAAGACAAAATAAAATTACAGCAAAACACATCATGGTTTCCATAAATGACATAACGTCTTGACAGTGACTAGCCAAGACCGTGGTATGTGTGGCATGTTTGGTCTGTACAGAGCCCTAAGAGCAAAGATGAGATGCAGAAAGTGAAGTGTCAGGGACTCTCCAAAGATGGTCCCTGAGAAACCAACTTTTCTCCCAATAAAATGCAGATGGTCACAGTAACCTGTAATCATCCTACCACAGCCACATGGACTTTCATAATTGCCAAAATTCGTTTAACTGTAACTTACATCCGAATTTCCGCATGCATTGTTTCTCTCCCTCTGTGATGTGACCACCGAGTAGAAAATTATTATTTTCTAAAATTGTTCTTATCTAAGTTTACATGAAGCTGTCTTTTTATCAGTTCACATTCCTTAAATGATTAGTTAAGATTTCATGCCCTAAAAGATAGTGGTAGAAACATTTGTGTAATGTAAAATTTCCACATCATGAATGATGTATTTGGAACGTTCACAGCTGAGGCCAGAGTCCTTCTGACATTTCATCTCACTGCATGAAAATAATTGGGACTGGTGGGTGTTTCCTTGGCTCTCTCCACTGGATCCCATCATTTAGTGGATCCTGGGAATGGAAAACATGTACTTTGTATCAACATCTTTTTCCTATAATATGAATCCTAAGGAATGGCATTTTTTGCTGTTCTTTTGTCAGTTTACTATGGGAAATTAATTATGTTCTCCTTAAATAAGGATATTTAAATGGCTTTTAAAATTATTACTCATGTTGTTTAATTTGATTCCAACAAGAACTTAGGGGTAACGAATTTAATATCTTAAATATTCATACCATTGAAACCAAAAGTCAAAGTGATACTGCCTACACGATGCTTTCCATTCACAACTAAGTGAGAAAAATTGAAGTATCTTGTTTTCTAGACCTCTCAGGACTCACTCCTGGAGCAGCTGTACCATGCGTGAGATGCTGAGCTCACTCATCCCAGAAAGCTCAGGCACCAGTGGTGAAAATAATCCTGGGATGTTGAACAGAGACGATTCACGGAAATGCTGAACGTCCCACCAACCACCCAGGACAGGTGCTAAGAAGCAGGAGGACTGGCTGTCAGGCCATGCAGGACACAGAGACGGGTACTCTGGCCAAGCCTACAGACCACTGGGCCCAGGGCTCTGCGTCTGACGGACCGACCATTCCACACAAAGTTGCCATTGTCCTTCCTCTCACGACACCAGGGGCAGCACACCCAACGTTTGAGTTGTCTTGAACACTTCTGGCTAAATCGTCTATGCCCAAATTGTGGAATATCAACTAACAGAAAACGAAAGAGAAACTCCAGTATGAGCTCAGTCACTTGAAGAACAGTTGAAAGTCTTCATCACAGAAGTTTAAAAACCCACTAGTTAAAATAGCAAATTGTCAAAATAGTTAGGTGCACTTTTTTTTTAAAATAAGGGTTAAAAGTCTTTGAATCCCAGTTTTGTTTTTTTTCCACCTAAGCTCAGGCAGTCATTCCACCTGGGCCACCCAAAGTGCCAGGATTATGGGTGTGAACCACCATTCCTGGTGCCCATATAAGTGCTTTTATTATTATATATATTTTTTAGTCTTTAAGATTTATTTTTTTAACTTTTTTGAAATTTATTTTTATTGTTTGGGATTCATTGAGGGTACGAAGAATTAGGTTACACTGATTACATTTGTTAGATAAAGTCCCCATTATAGTTGTATCCCGCCCCCAAGAAGTGTGCCATATACTGTGACACCCCCTCTCTCCCCCCAGTCTCCTCTCCCCAGTTAATTATTTCTCTACTCCCCTTGTATTAGCTCGTCCACTGCCTTCATATTAGAATAGAGTACATTGGAGTTATTCTTCTCCATTCTTATGATGCTTTGCTAAGAATAATGTCTTCCACCTCCATCCAGGTTAATACAAAAGATGTGAAGCCTCCACCTTTTCTAATGGCTGAATAGTGTTCCATGGTGTGCCTATACCACAGCTTGTTAATCCATTCCTGGGTTGGTGGGAATTTAGGCTGTTTCCACATTTTTGCGATTGTAAATTGAGCTGCGGTAAACAATCTAGTGCTAATGTCCTTATGACAAAAGGATTTTTTCCTTCTGAGTAGATGCCCAGTAACAGGATTGTAGGATCAGATGGGAGGTGCAATTTGAGTTCTTTGAGGATTCTCCATACTTCCTTCCAAAAAGGTTGTATTAGTTTGCAGTCCTATCAGCAGTGTAAAAGTGTTCCCTTCTCTCCACATCCACGCCAGCATCTGCAGCTTTGAGAGTTTGTGATGTGGGCCATTCTCACTGGGGTTAGGTGATATATCAGGGTAGTTTTGATTTGCAAGATGTGTGAATAACGTCCCAGAAGTTCAGATCAGAAGAGAACAGCCTGAGACTCATCTCCCAGAACATGCTGTCCCAACTGCCAGCCAAGGTTAGTTCCAAGGCCCAGGGCCTGGGTGGCATGGCCTGGGGGCGGGGGGCTCTTTGTTCCTTAGTCATGATTCTCTTGACTTTCCTACCAAAACTGGACACCACATGAGCGAGAGGCTCCCTGGTCTGCCAGCAGAAGAGATGTTTTCCCACAAAAGCAAATATTTTGCGTAAATAATGTGAAAATATCATATACAATTTTTTTTGATGGCAACTGTTGAAGAATTCCTTGCTAAGACTGACGACCTTCTCTCTCAGAACTGAGTTAAATGGTTTGTTGAGGTCCTGGAGTTAGAATTAAATGTACTGAATGTGGACAATATGATTAGTACATTTATATATATCTATTTCCCCCCTTTTTTTGGCCATAGCATAAACACATTTCTTGTATTTTCTTCAATTTTTTTTTTTTGTTGAACCTAAGTTTTGGTTTGTCAGGGGACAGGTGGGCTACTTTCTGTGTGCCCACTTCCATGGACACCATCCCACTTCCGTGGGTGTGATGAACTAAAACCGAAACATCAATGGTGAAGCTGATTAGAGAAGTTATCAGAGGGAGCCCCAGACAGCCAGACACCATCTGAATCTTTGCCGTACACCTGGGGTCACCAAAATACCTGTCATTTCTGCTCCCTAAACTTCACTGTGACCCTGACTGCAGTGCAGATGGGGAGGTTTTCAATAAATGACAGCTGAAGTGTGGTTGAAATCCTCAAGATGTTGACATCAAATTTATAAGAGAAACTTAAACACTTCTGCACTCTAAAGTACTTGACACATAGTAATGATACAAAACGGTTTATCTTGAAATGTCCTGTAAGATAAATCATTATTCAGATAAATGTTTAAACACTGTTCTATATTACAAATTATCACCTGCTTAAATATGATTTAAAAAATCATTCTTTTACACATTCCAAAAATATAAAATGGTGATTAAATAATTAATCATCTAAACCTCCTCCAGATTCTTACTTTCAGTCAAGATACTTATTTATACCAATGCATGCTGTATTTCTTTTTAGTTTTTTGCTAGATAAATAAGTCTCCCTATCCTCATTTTATATATATACATACACACACACACACACACACACATACACACGCACACTTTTATGTATTAAAATAGAATTACTTATAATGGAGGTTACTTACTTGGAAGTTCATATACAAAGTTACCTAAACCCACACATGCAGCTACCAAGCTCCCATTCTAAAATGTTGCTTTAATAATGTAGAGGTGTTTCTTATTCAAAGCTATCTTTCAGGACTACAGAAATTGCATCGGTTGAAACATATTTACAATGCTGTACTATGGATGAATTTTCGATTTATTTGTCTCTTCTAGGAAACATTGCAAAATTTCAGCAAGTGTATTGACTGCTTTAACCTTCAGTTGCTGTTCATTTAGGAAAAAACATCATAGGGTGGCTGCATGAAAACATCTGCTCTTCAAAATATGATTAAAGGATCATAGGCCATGAAGGCTATGTTAAATAGTTCAATGAAAATATTTCAGATTGTATATGAAGTCAGCACATTGTGCCCCATGATTGCACCAATGTACACAATTATGATTTAATAAAAATTAAAAAAAGAAAAAAACAAAATATTATTAAAGGATCTCTAAATTACATAATTTTTCTATAGATATAATTATTTAAAATAGAAAATAAGGGGTCTGTCAGGGTGACTGTAGACATGTAAGTTTTCTTTTGTATTGCAACAAAAAATATTCCGTTTTCCTTCTTTCATTATTCAGTATAAGAGGCTACGTGGCTCTCTTGCACCATGGAATGTCCTCACTCATACTCAGAACATTATGAAGTGTTGCTGGGTGAGATGTGAAGCTTCTCCACCAGGAGCTGGTGAAGGCAGAAGGGAGTACACTGGCGAAAGGAAGCCTAATCTGTAAGTCTATCTATAAATGTGGGAATTCCCACGAAATTGTAATCAAAATAGGAAATGTAGAGGCTCCAAGAGGTTTTGAATGGCAGATTATAGTGCCAGCTTCAAAGAATGCCAGGCTAAGTAGTATTAATTGCGTTACTGTGGCTCCTTGTTACCTGCAGAATAAAACCCAAAGCTCTTAGCTTCTCTGATACTTGGCAACGTCTGATCCACCTCATGGTCATAGATTGGACCAGATGGCACAGTCTCAGAGTCTCTCATATGCTGTGGTCCTTCCCGGACGATCCCATTCTCCTAAACACCCCTGAAAGTGCTGCTCCCTGCTTTGTACTGACACTGCGCCCTCGCACCGAGGACGGCTGGACGGCCAGGGGCCAGTGTGCACAGACAGGGGTCTCCCTCACAGAGCGTGAGGTTCCTGAGGGCGAGTACCTGCTGCTCATTCTTCTATTTCCAGCCAAGCACTGCGCACTTGCCACTTATCACACAGCAGGCACCTGGCAAGTGTCAGCCCTCACAGCACTTCTGTGGTCATGAACGGGGCTTCTGTGGTCTCCGCATCAGAAAACAAGCCACTATACCTTGGATGATTCCTGTTAACTTTGGTCAACCGTCTTCCGAATCTCTAAAAACACTGAAGAACTCTTTAACCAACAAATTTTTTTTTTCTTGCAGTTTTTGGCCGGGCTGGGTCTGAACCCATCACCTCCAGCATATGGGGCTAGTGCCCCACTCCTTTGAGCCACAGGTGCCACCCCCAATAAAAATTTTTTTTAAAGATAAAAAGAAATAAAGATAAGATGCTGTGGTTCCAGTGGAGCAGGGCCAGGAGCCCGTTGTCAGCTGTCACCTGCAGGTACACAGTGAGACGTTCACCCAACACCACGACAGGAAACTGTCACACGTGTAATGATCAGTCATTAACGAGTAGCCTCTGACCTTGATGTAGGTTAGACAGCTGGAGGGATCCTTGGGATCAATTATCCCCACTCTTGACCTTGTTACACAGACTTGGCTGTGATCTCCAGCACCATCCTTCATTGAATGCCAGCAGCACCAGTCAGAATCCTTGATTTTTCCTTGACTTTAATGGAAAGACTTTTAACCTTTTGCTGCTATACAAGTTGGTGTTTGCCAGAAGGTTTTAACAGACACCTTTCATAAGGTTAAGGAAGCCCCCATTCACCCTATGAATTATTCACTCATAATTCATACCATGAATGAGGGTTGAATCTTATCAAATGTTTATTCTATATCTTTTGAAATGACTGTAACAGTTTCTTTCTTAATGTTATTAATATAATATGTATTTTTTATGAGATTCCTCACTTGGTTATCATAAATATCATATTGTGAATATGAATAAGTGAAATGTATGTGTCTGTATGTGTGTATAATTTATATTTAAGGCTGGATGAATCTACTTGGTACAAGATTTTACAATCTGTGCAATGCACAAAAGAAAATCTTCCTGTGGAGGTGCAGAGGGTGGAAATGCAGCCAGATCATCTCTTAACCCGGGAGCCCCGGAGGGGGCACAGTGCCCAGAGGAAGGGACACCGTTCTTTGCACAAGAACATACTGGCTGTCTGCCAAGACCCGTGCCTGTGGTGGTGGGACCCTCCACAGAGGAAATGTGTGCTGATTCACACAAAGGCACCTTTCAGGTTAGTACTGCCTCTGGCTCCCATCCTTTCTAATCCTCAGGATGATACCATTTCCCAAGCAACTGAAGCCCCAGGCACATTAGCTTGGCTGAGCCTGCCGCAGCAGTCCCGGCTTCCAAACATCTTTCCCCCTCTGTCCACTGCTGGGAACTGCACTGCCCTCTGCGACGGTTAGACCCCAGCTCCTCAAAACTTCTAAGGCCTCTCTGTACTCCAATAGGCAGCTGTGAGAAAGGGCCTCCAAAAATGCAAGGGGAAAAATGTAAAGACAGCTTAAAATGCTGAAAGAACTCTTCTCTGCATGTTGCCTCACAAATACACAATGACTATTTGGGGACCTCTGCAGAGAATGGTGAGTGCAGCTGGTCCCGAATACCCTTCTCCTCAGTCTGAATGCCGCTCACGCTTCTCCCGAGATGCCTGAGAACCAGGCAGGGAGCAGCTACTTCGTGCCCCGCACCAGGAACGTGCAATGGTGAACCCCAGAGGCAGTGCACCTGCCGCTGGGGCTGGAATCTCATGACCCCCTCCACGGAGTGCTTAAAAGTCTCTGGCGGGGACAAGCACATGGCGGCCACAGCACCACCAGGCTTTCCCTGACTGCACACTTGCCAGGGACTTCCCCTGGGGCAGCCGAGGGCACGATTCACAGTTACAATCGCGCCAAGGAAATCTCTCTCCTCTACTGACGTGCAAATAAAATGTCGGCCGAGTGCCAGGCTTCTGAAACTTTCTTTCGTGATACTAAGATTGTCGGGACTCACAGCAGCCCCTACTCAGAGGCCTCTTCCATGGATAACAGTGACAATATAGCAATAGGAACTTTCAAATTCTGCCAAGAAACAAGGAGCAAAGTCTACTCAGAAAAAGTTACAAGATTCATTAATTACTGGTAAAAAGTAGATGCCCACTGCCAAAATGTTTTTAAGTTCACAGTTTGTGTCAGGATGAAATAGGGTTTCCCTGTCCCAGGTTGCTGTCATTATGCTGTGACCCACAGAGTGCACGTAAGAACGTAAGAACAAAAGGGCCTACAGAGCTGAGGACGACAGAGCAGACGGTGACAGAGCCGGAGAGGCCCCGAGAGGGTCCTGCAGGGTCTCAGCACCCAGGGAAACAAATGCCTTTGGGGGAACACACATAAGATCACAATGCTGTCATAGCCCCAGGGATTGTAGTTTCTGAAATTTAACATCAATCTCAATGTTCAGAAGTATTTACGCTTCCACCTTCCACCAAAGACTCATTGATTTCCACGAGCTTTGCAGTGCACAGGAGAACACCACAGCTCTCCTGGAGACCCAGAGGCCAACCCTATTCTGCAGTGTGAACTGAGAGGGGTCCTCAGTGGACAGGATGGGGCACCCTCCTAGCCTCAGGGCCAGAGGCAAGTCACTGGCCACACCCCTAGTAAAATGCCAGATCCCCTCCAGCCCCACTATTCCAGTGCCAGACCCTCTTGCTCAAGCACATCGACAATCCCATTGAGCACTGTTCTCCCTGAATCACAGTAAAGGCTCAAACACCCAAATGATGACAAGGGGCTTTGTCCCTGAAGCCCGGCATGTATATATGGGAATTGAAGTTTTGAGCTTGACTCCTTATGTTCTTTAAACACCTGCAGCCTGTGTTTAACTAGGACACTTTCTTTCTGCTAGGCACCCATGTTATTTGCTCTTTGGTATCTTTCTTCTCCCAGGGTGACAGCTCCTTGAGGGCAAGCATAGGCCACTTCCCCAGGTTCACACTCCACTCAGCTGCAGCCCGGGCAGGCCTCATGCTGGTAGCTGTGCGAGACTTGTTTGCTGAGGGACTGTGCTAGGTAGAGTCGGCTTGATGAGTGTGAAGTGCATGAAGGGAAAGAAGGCATCTGATGACCACAGGAGATGCGGCCTGAAAAGGGCTTGGGGCCATTATCCTTACGCTTTTATTTACACCGGAAAGAGCAAATATCGGAATCCATGCCATTTTAAAATATTGCAGTCACATTTTCTTTTCTGATGAGGCGCTCTGAAGTAGTTACATGTACTCCAGCTTGCCCAGGCCTATGGGGGCATGGAGGTCACTGCGAAGTATAAGCTCATATCAAAAGCAAGTTTAATGAACTTTGTACACTATTACTACAGGCATACTGATTTTCAGTGCCAAATTTAGCAGCCTTGTAGAGCTAATTGGAAATAACTTGAGATAATTTAAGAATATGAACAAGAAATGATATGTTCATAAGCAAATATCATGGAAAAAAACATTAAATGTGAACTAACAGCAGCTCCATTTGGATGTGAAGAATCTCTAGGTGAGGACACCAGACACAAAACATATCCCATATCAGAGATGGTCAGAATGAACCAAGGAGTAGTCAAGACAACGTAGTCCATAAGAATATTCACATCATTTGGAACGTGGTGACAGTATTTTCCCAAATTGCCATTGTCTTTAGAAAATTAACGCGTACATTTAATAACCATGTGCATTTATTCACTATCCTATACTCTGCAAGGTATTGAAAAAACAATAGTGGATAAAATATTGTCCCTGATCTTAAAATCACAAAACAACCCTTTTTGGTATTAGTAAGTTTAAAAACAAATAAGTTTATTGCACTGTTAATGGAATTTCCCTCTTTGAAACTGAACTAAATTCAAGTTTACATAACATATTTTTAGGAAACATTAACCTCAAATTTAACTTTTCCAAGCTTAAGAGCACCTATTGAAATAAGTAAACTGTGTTGAAGGAAATTGCAACTAAAGTTGAAGTAATGATTGTGAGACAATAGGGTGGGACTGTACACACACACATATTGTACACATAATAGTATGTGTATTCATACAACTAGATAGCTTAGTTTTTTTAGATGGTAAAATCACTCAGAACTTTTTCCCCTGTAAGGGAAACATAACATGTGATAAAGCTTATATTTTTAGAAATTATTAATGGAATTACACTGTGAAAATATTAACATATTAACCTAAGAAAGAGCAGTTCTAATTGTTTATCTACAATAGCAGGTTAAGGAAAGTCAAATGACCATTGCACTCCTCAGCCAGCACTTAAGATCTTTCAGAAAAGATGACAACTCAGCGTCTAAATCTATGTCTTGCCACACCCCTCCACTCATCCACAAGTGACGCTGCTCACAGCCCTCGTGTGAACCCCACGTCCTCCGGTCCACAGCCTGTACACACGTCCTTTCAGGGGAAGCCCCTGACCCCATCTCACCACCACCAGGACCTGCCCATACCTGGTGAGGTGCTTGACCTGCCAGCCACAAGTGCCAGCTCCCTCTCTGTGTCACTCAGTGTTCTTTCTTGACTGTTTCTTTGGCATTTGGGAGTTTTCTCTCTCTCTCTCTCTTTTTTCTAGCTATTTGAATTGTATTTTTTCTCCTAAGTTGGGAAGCAGGCTCCTTGAGAAATTGTTCTGTGTCCGTCTCCATAGGCTCCAACCAATTCATTCTTCAACCTGACACCCTAGGTTAGTCACCACTTTTGGTTGACCAATGCATGATCTTAAAATTTTGCAAAGGATAGAGGAAGAAGATATGAATCAGTCACTGAAGTCACTGTCCATTTAGAAACGAACAGTATCATGCGAGATCACGCCCAGCATTAAAGAATTAATTATCAAAGAAATGCGTGGAACGGGCAGAAGCTCCTTTCCTCTTCATTTTTAGGCGTCAAGGCCTTATCACTAAAAGCTGTTAACAGTTGCAAGGAGATCAGAGCAAGAAATCAGTGAAATAAACTTCATAATGAAAACCGCCTGGCGGAGTCAGAGGGCTCCTTTTGATGTCTGGATTCCATCTGCTCGTCTCCGCTAGCTTTGTGTCCCTTCTGAGTTTGGGAGACTCAGGTTCCCGAGTTTCTGGTTTCATGTGCAGAGACTGAGTGATTTCAGTCTCCCAGGGCAGATTCCTCAGCTTCCTTCTTTCAGCTGCTGTCACTTCTTTCTCCCACACATAGATATGAGAGTTCCTTCGAGGACTGCTGTCTAATAGTCTCAAATTGGGCCATTTCAAGGGATTAGGCTCTACTGGAACAGATGTGGGAAATGTCAGACATCGTGACAGAAGCAGGATGCCAAATCCGAGTGTGTGCGATGTCACCGTCTCACACAGCACGGCTTCTAAACTAATGCAAGAAATGTGATACGGTTTGTATCAATCCTATCTCCGAGAGTCTTCCTTGAAGCATTTCTCTCACAGCAGAACCTCATGAGATTCTGCAAGTCCAACAGATGTTGTAAAAATATACACGAGCCAGGGAGGGAGATGAAGGAACAACTGCCCGAGAGACGTTGGCTATTGTGGCACATCATCCGACTACAGAGAACGCAGGCATTTTTCAACTGACAAATTTTGAAGTCTTCTAAATGTAACCTGGTATTCCAATTTAGAAATGTTAGCCCCCTCAAAAAACGCTAAACATAACAATCGATGCTTTTATCCTTTCCCGGATTCACACAGAAGACTTCTGACCTAGGCCCTCATTCTTACAAACTTTTACTAATACTAAAGGGATAATAATGGAGAAGGGAGAAACTACGGCATAAAATATTCAATGTTTTAAATCATTTTTCACACTCTGTTGTTTCTTTCTTTAGTTAATTACAAGTTGCTCTGAAAATTATTATGCATGTGGATTGTTTTGACAACTGAAATTACCCAAGTTCAATAATACCATGGAAGGCTCACAGACGACAAAAAAAAAATGAGAAATGAAAATCTTAAGCAAAACATAAATTAAAATATATTGTTGATATAATTAAGTATATACATCACTGCTAAAAAAAAAGGAAGAATGGTCTGCCATGAGCCAAACCAAATAACAATTGTCATGTGATCAGAACGGATTTTAAAATCCTCTGGCTGAATTTGTATAAACATGTGAACTATTCCTACAGCACACGCCATCCTTGTTAATTGAAAACCAGTATTCAGAGTACAGCACATATTGTGAATAATGCTCCAGTGAACATGGGCGCGCGGATATCTTTACCAGGTGGTGATTTCATTTCCTTTGGATACATGCCCAGGGAGGGATTGCTAGTTCACATGGAAGGTTCTATTTTTAATTTCCTTAGGGATCTCCACACTGGTTTCCACTCTGGCTGTACCAGTCCACATTCCCAGCAGTGCACGGACTATGCTCTCCACGCCCTCACCAGCTCCATTATTTCTTATCTTCTTGATAACGGCTGTCCTGTCCTAACAGACACTGCGTCCCAGTTTCCATCTGCATTTCCTTGGTGAGCGGTGATGTTGAGCACTTTCCCAGGCACCTGGAGGCATTTGTATGTCTTCTTTGGAGAAATGTGTATTTAAGTCCCTTAGTCCCTAAGTGTATTTAAGTCCTTTAAGTGTAATGTGTATTTAAGTCCTTTAAGTCCCTAAGTCCCAATTTTTAATTGGGTCATACATTTTCTTGCTACTGTGTTGTATAAGTTCTTTATATACCTTAGTCAAATCCTTATGTGACAAATAGTTCAAATATTTTCCCCCAGCATATAGGATGCCATTTTGTTTAGAAACAATCTAGGTGACCATTCACGCACACGCACGCACAGTGGAGTATTATTCAGCCTTAAAAAAGGAGAACCTGCCACTTGTCATGACATAGGTGGACCTGGAGGACATTTCTCTAAGTAGCATAAGCCAGACATAGAAAGGAAAATATTGCATGATCTCACTTATATGTGAAATCTAAAGAAA
This sequence comes from Perodicticus potto, assembly GCA_963574655.1. Lineage (NCBI taxonomy): Eukaryota > Metazoa > Chordata > Mammalia > Primates > Lorisidae > Perodicticus > Perodicticus potto. The sequence continues at coordinate 37,603 of CAUYRH010118300.1, forward strand.
AAAAGGTCAAATATACACAGATAGAAAATAAAGCAGTGGTCACCAGTTCAGCAGGTAGGAACAGGAGAATGTAGGGACAGGTTAGTCAAATAACACAAACCAGCAAATACGATGAACAGGTCGAAAGATCTAATGTACAATAGGAGAACTATTAGCAGTATATTGCAGTAAGGAATTTCACTAAATAAATAAATTATAGCTGTTCTTGCCATAGAGAGAAGAGAGAATTGCCTTTTAATTTCAGTGGCAAGTGCCTGGCCCAACCAGGAGTATAGGAATTGAACAAACTTAAGTGACCAATTTGAAGGGGACATTGAATCAAGTAAAAGACCTGGCGAGTGTTTTCTATGTATAATCCATGATTAGCCCAAAAATGCCACTTTGGGAAAAGAATATTCTCTGATTATTTTTATTTATTTTATTTTTGTTAAATCAAAAAGAGGTAGATCACGTATACATTAATGCATTTAGGGGGTACAATGTGCTGATTTCATATACAACTTGGAATGCTTACATCATACTGGTTAATAGATCCCTCACCTCATTCACTTAATTATTTTTAAAGACACTGCTATCAAGACTTTGAATTTTTAAAGTACTTATTTTTAATAGTTAAAAATTGGGACATTTTTAGAAACAGAAAATGTGGGTTTCTTATGGCTGAGTATTTGTTATACCTCTAATAGAAAATGTTAATTTTGCATGTACTGTTTATTCCTGTAGGCCTATAAAAAGTGTTTAAATCATGAACATTTACTAGAAATTGTTATGACTGAAAATGCTATTATTATATTTCCATATATACATTATATCTATTTTATCATCAGATATTGAAGAATATTTATCATGAATTTAGTAGAAAATTATAAAGAAAAAATGTGTCTGTGTGTGCAACTTATATCATTTTACCGCAGAAAACCTCTCTTCATGGAAACTTCTTTCAATTAACTCTGTAATCACTGAATTTGAATTTTTGTAAGCAGAAAAAAAATCATAGTTTTTAAAGCCAAAGTACAACAGACACTTCCAACACTATAAATAAAACATTTTTGTGAAATATTCTGGATCTCCACACCAATTGCAATTTCCAAAGGTGGTAGATGATTATTTATATGTCCTAGGGGCAGACTCTTGATGGATTAATTCCTATAATCCATCATTTTTCTTTTCTTTCTGTCTGTGTCATACATCATTCTTATACTTGATTGCCAAACTTTCAGCGCTAAATTTTAGAAACCTCCTATTTTCAGGGCCATCTTTTGTACCACTTGATTTTGTATACTGATAGTAACTTTTTCAAAATTCTCAAGCCTCTTTTAACAAAATGTGGCATTTTGACTCTGACAATCTTTCATATTTGCAAGCTCTTCGCTGAGAAAGTTTACAACAAAAGAAAGCAAATTCTGCATTCCCATGGAAATGTAATACTAAGTTTCAGCTAGAGAGATAAATCACTTCCCTTGCAGAAGAAGATTTGGAAATGTAAGTGAATGCATTTTACAACTTCAGTTCAAAGGCAGACTGTGACCTTCTTCATGAAGATCAAGGTCACCTGTTTAGCTTTCCTGCTAATGGAGCACATGAAAATCCCTAGATCATCTTTATCAGAGGCAGCGATAGTTATGGAAGAAGACGACTTTTCATGCCTGTTAGTAAATAGTATTTGAAGGGCAGTTTCCATGGGGGGAGGGAAGGAGAAAGCTGTTAGAATGACTGGGCTCAGGCTCAGAGTAGCTGCAACCACCAGGAGCTTTTGTTCTCACCCCTCAGCCCGGCAAGGGAAGCACGGCCCCCCACCCAGCCCCTCCTCTCTGTTTTCTCCTCCTGACCAGGGGACCCTCAGACGGCTGGTAAGTGGGCTAAGTGGCTCCGGTTTCACAACTGAATGTATCAGTACCCAGAGGGATTGAGGAGACCTCCTTTCCTACATCTCTTTCCAAGGAACAGGAAGACCTTTCCCAGATGTCCCATGGCTTTTCTGTCACATGAGCAAGGCAAAAACTGGTGCACAAGCACTGTGTCTGACAAAAAATGCCTGACAGGGAAGGAGCATAATCCAGCCGAGATAAGTGTCCACGGCAAGTTGATGCCTGGAACATCCCCAAGAGTCTATGGGACCCTGCAAGGTGGGAGGGCCCCAGGCAGTGTTCAGCCCCAGTTATTGGACTGCAGCTTCAGAAATCCTGTCCTCACTGATCTGTTCTAGTGCACCCAGGACTTATTTTCATGAAACAACTGTGGCACATCCTTTAGGGACTGTGCAGCCCTTTAGTCCGCTGCGGTCTCAGCTTTAGGCAAGGCAGTGGCATTCACCTGTGGCACACACCTCACTCCCCTTGGTTTTTCATGCTGGGGTCATCTCGGAAGCTTCAGGAGACTGCAGGGCGTGTGAGCATGCAGCCTAGGCATACCTCTCCCCTAAGGAGAACCACGGAAGTCAGGCAGTCCTGGGAGGCACCTGCAGGCTTCTCCGTCGATCGGTCCTGCTGCCCACAGCAGTGACCTTGAGAATAGACCCTAGTAGGACCTGTTCCACCTTTCCTACCTCACTCCCCTCATCCCTTCTGCCCCTTATATTAACGAGGTGCTCTAAGCCCTTGTCTGGTCTCAAGCTCTACTTTAAACATGGCAGGCTTGCTCCTCTCTGACCCAGCCCCACCATGCTAATGCCATCCTCAGTGAAGGGGTGCTTTGAAGAACTGAGTTTTCACACACTCAGGTCAGGGCTGGTGGCACTCAGGGTGCACTGCGTAGTGACAGGTGCTTCTCACATCTACCAGATGCTTGACAGCCCCTTGGAATTCTGCAGTGCACAACCTGCTTAACAGGATGCTGTATAGACCGTGACTTTGGGAAGATAGGGGTTGGCAGGGACACATCTGACTATCTGGGGCTCTCCCAAGAATCCTCTCTTCCCATTGGACCCTCAGTTACATGCACGCTGGGGGAGGCCACTAGCCATCAGCTGTTATTCTCAATAAGTGACTGGGGCTTTTTTCTACCTTTTGCTTAGATGACCCACTTTACCACAATTGCTGTGAGTCATACTCCACTGCGTAACACAAATTTCTATAATATAAGTGTGTTGGTGCTAATGGGATCATTAGAAAAGCTGTATTATTTATGATTTTAAATTACCTTTTGATTTCAGAGGAGGCTACAGAGTGAGGCAGGAAAACACACAGGCTGCAACTGCAAACCTCTGCCAGGAGGCTGGCTGCACCTCGGGAACTGGGCCTTCTGCTTCTTCATGCCAAACCACTATCATCTATGAGATTATTACTCTAAAAATAACGCCATGTCACTGGATTGTTGAGAAGAATAAATAATAAATCCCTACCAATTGCTTTATTATTTATTTATTTATTTTTGAGTCAGAGTCTCATCTATCACGCTGGGTAGAGTGCCATGGTGTCATAACTCACAGCAACCTCAAACTCTTACACTCAAGTAATCCTCTTGCCTCAGCCTCCTGAGTAGCTGGGACTACAGGTGCCCGCCACAGTGCCTGGCTAGTTTTTCTATTTTTAGCTGAGACACTGTCCCTTTCTTACTCAGGCAGGTCTTGAACTCCTGAGCTCAAACAATACCAGAGTGCTAGGATTACGGCTGTGAGCCACCGTGCCCAGCCCCTAAGAAGTACTTTAAATAATACCTGGCATGTAGCAATTACTGTGCTAGATAATGATGATGATGATGATAAAAAATATTCTTTGTATCTATAAAAATTCTCTATGTTTTCAATGGGGTTGGAAAGAACTCTTCCACTTATTTTTTATTTTTAAGAAAATTGGCTTTTGGGGATTATAAAATGGTATTTACATAAACAATGGATAAAATTCATTCTATCTAAACCAGCCCAACTGCCTCATGAAATCGAGAACAGCTTCAGACACATCAATAAGCAGCCCCAAGAGAGCCCAGGCAGGAAGGGCCAAGCCAGTGGGGAGGGACACGGGGTATTGTCAGGGATAGTAAGTAAATGTTTGGGAATAGATCTAGGCTGGAATTAAATAACAACTAAAGCATATAATCTAGCATAGCCGGCAGTGTTCCAAGGACCTGCAGGCTGGCATATGTTGAGATCATGTTGTATAAAGGCAAACAAAGCAAACAAAATAAGTAAGTAAAAGGCAACTTTCCAATGTGCCTCCTTATAAAAATTTGCCCACCCTCCAAGACAGGACTATGGATCTCTATAGAAAACCACTGTTCAAACTGAAGAAACATCAAATAGGAATTCAAAGGAAACTAACAATTACAAACAAGCAAGCAGCCCATTTTAAAATTGTTTGTTCAATTGTCAAAATTTCCATGTACCCCAGGTTACCCTCCCTCTGTATTTTGTGAAGAAAGGAGAGAGGCATCAGCCCTCCCATTTCAATATAGTTAGATACCATTGCAGAGAGGTTGCTATTCTCTGAAAGTACAAAAATTAAATGGGGAACTAGAGACAACTTTAGCAATCTAGAAAGAAGGGAAATTGTTTTTCCTAAAAACTATAGGTACAAATTGTCTACAGAACTTTAAAATATTGTTCACCTGATATAGGAAAAATAAGGAACTAATAGATGCCACCGTCCTAGAAAACAAAAATCTGTTAGAGTCTACTAAGATAGACTACAAGAAGGCTTAAAACTATTTTACTAAATATAATGTAAGATATATTTTACACCAGTAGATTATTCATGCTATTGAAACATTAGCATTGTTAGAAGTCAAGATCTAAAAATTTCTTGAAATAAAACTATAAAAATTGTCTATTCTTTAAAATATCACCAAATTAAGAATATAATTACAAAAAAATTATACAAAAATATTTTTAAATACCCCCAGCACAAGTGATTGGTAGAACAATCCTGCATGTTGTTATCCTGAATCCCGTTGCATTTTGAATCGGAGCAGTAATATTAAGATGAGGCTGTATGCCGCGCATGCTTTTTAAAAAAATGAATATCATGTGAACTTAAACAATTTCTGTTCCACTAGTGAGGCCCTTCAAAATACAGCTTGCTGGCGTATTACTCATTGCCCTGAGGCAAATTCAGCTGAGATTTTTCAGAAATAATACTGGAGACAAGAAACAAATACAAATGCCCCCATTTGGGCTTTTTAGTGATCAGTTACTATCAGGGCTGTGGGATATTAGCTCTGGCCCATTTACCTGACTCTTGTCGACCCTGTGTTTTCTGAGGAGTCACAGCATCTTGGGTCTATTTAGGATGCTCTAATGATCAAAACAACCCTTGTTCCTGAAGGGTTGCTGGTACCTAACCAGTTTTCCACAGGCATTGTTTTACTTATTTGAAAAATCAGGAATACGCGAGAGGGAACCCCCCAAAGTATTCTACAGACCCTAATGCATGACACCAAAGGGTGGTATTTTGTGACACTGTCATATTTTTATACATCACAACCTATTTAAGCGTCCAATTGCCAGGTTTCACTGGCTGCTAAATGTAGCCACTGTTCCCCACGCACACATTCGGGTGTATTATATCAACTCGGATTAACCTTCCCAGACCCTTCCACAGTGCGGATCGATTGCATTGCCTTTTTTATTGACCTTTCCAGGCCTTCTGTGCTCCAGTTCTTTTGTATCCAGGAAATAAATTCTTATCCTATGCTCCCTGTTGATGTCTCAAATCATAGCTTTTGGTCAATTGTTTTATACTTTGTGTGATATTTCAGTAAGAAATATGGTGCTGGAAATACTAAGTATGTTTCTCCCTGTGATCGTTTTAGCTGGACCTGGGCTGCCTCTGCTCTATTCTTTCATGCACCTGCTAACCCTTTCAGGGAATTTTGTTACCTCAGTTGAAGAAGTAATCCCATACATACAACATAACCTTATATACCTTTCTTCCTTTTATGTGCTGTAATTTTCAGCCCAGAGTTACAGTTTGTGTTATGAGCTTATCCTTGATGAATTTCCACACTCATGATAATCCCCCATTAATACTCTCATGGTTGGCAGAAAGAAAGTGATAATATCATAAAAAGCAAGGGTGCTAATGAACAAGAGAAGAGGTTCCAAAAGACAAAAAGCTCCTCTTTCTCGTAAGATATACTTCAACCTAAATAAAAGTAAAGGAAAGTTAGGTATTATCATTTATCACTTAACACTGAGGAAATAGCACATGCAAAGAAAGTCATGCCATTAAATTCCATTTATGCCCAGTGAACCAGTTCTCAAATGCTAGTCCATACCCACTAGCAAATTGCTTGCTACTGGGCAAGTTCATTAATCTTTCTCAGGTTGAGTTTTCCTATCTCCGGGCACAGGTAATAATGAAAACTGCTCACAGGGACTCAGGGAGAATAAGCATGATACATTTTAATTACCCTAAATGCCCGCTTGGCGTGTCCTCGGTAGTCAATAAAAGTTAATTGTTTTAATATGCATGGATTTCAGTATGTGTAGTTATAATGTGATTAACTGTAACTGCGAATATTTACTTTGATATTACCCAGTAAATTGGGATTTGCAAGACTAACAAGTATTGTTATGGTTAATGTTATCAAAATAATGCCCGATAAGTATCATTATGGATACTCTTACCAAACAGGTGAAACATAAAATGTGTACTGGATACTTGCTTTTCCATTCTTGTACTACCTTACTAAGAAGACTGTGTTTCAGCTTCATCCAGGTTAATGCAAAAGATGTAAAGTGTCCATTGTTTCTTAGGGCTGGATAATATTCCGTGGTATACATATGCCACAGTTTGTTAATCAAAAAGAGAGACTCCATTTAACAAATGCAAATTTTGTAACCTAGTTGTTTGTACCCTCACATTAACCTGGAATAAAAAAGTTAAAAATAAAATGTAATGTCCCTAAGATAATTGATATAAAATACAAAGAGTATTTATATATTAATGCAAAATATTAATATAAACAACTATACATAATATAGTAATATAAAATAATTAAAAATGTAATAAAATATAAGATGCTATTGTTTCTGTTGTTATATTATAAAAGGATAGAACTTTTTTTTTTTTTGCAGTTTTTGGCCAGGGCTAGGTTTGATCCTGCTACCTCCGGCTTATGGGGCCAGCACCCTACTCCTTTGAGCCACAGGCACCGCCCAAGGATAGAACTTTTTTTCCTGAAATACATCAATACCAAGACCTGTGATGGTGATAATTTCGATTTTATGAATGTTAACGTTTTATTTGGTGCTGGGCTAGGATGTGTATGAATATCACATATTCACGGAATCTTCCCCACGGCTGTGTCAGTCAGGTGTCAATGCCTACGTTTCACGTGGAGACACTGACCTGGACAGGGGGAACAACTGGGCACCGCTGCTGGATGCTCAGGGCAGGGCCTCTCTGAGCCACTGCACTGCTCCTTCCACCTGCTCTGTGAAGCCACAGGTGTGCAAGGATGACCTGCCGACCTGGGAAGGACAGTGACAACCAGAGGACTCGAGCTTCCCTGGAAGTAGAGAGTAACTGTCCGTTCTTTAGTGTCCTGGTGTGTCTCATCTCCCAAGGTCATTAGAGGTCTCAGATATCACAGGAGGACATTTTCTAGAAGGGACAGCCAGCTGGGTGCATGGATCACAGGGTCCAGAGAAGGGATGCCAGGGTCACAGAATCAGTGACTTGAGAGCCCGGCCCTGAACTCTGTGGGAAAGAACAGGAAGCCCAAGGGCAGAGAGTGGGTCTCAGATTCACACAACTGAGCGGCAGCCTGAGATCCAGGTCCTCCCTCTGTGCCTGTCACTCAGCTCCTAAAGTGACACAGGCAGGTTCCTCCAGCCTTCCACCCAGGGAACTGGACACGCCGGGTTTCAGTCAAAGAACTGGGTGCTTTTGGAAAGGGTCCTTTGCTGTCTGAACTAAACTTCTTTTGTTGAGATTTAAATAAAGTCTTGGTGATTTAGTCAGAGACAAAGACGTACAAATTTCACAGGTAAAGTGGGAAAATCTTCAAGAAGTCTCAGTTCTAAAACAGTAGAGCAAGGGAAAACTCTCAAGTCTTTTACAATCTGTTCAGAC
>CAUYRH010118302.1:0-16915 GCA_963574655.1 Perodicticus potto
CAATTTAATCCTGGGCAAAAGAGGAATGAGGACAGTGGAAGCCAAAAATCAAGTTGTTTATGACCATAAACCATCAAATCCTTTGAAATCTCTCCCTCTACCAGGAGCTTTGGTGTTTTCTGTATTCTTTTCTGTAAATCACTTCTTTCTTACCACGGAGGGGTGGGGGGGAATAATGTAATGAAGAATAATAAAATACATGTTTAAAAAAAAAAGAAAATTAAAATTTTATGTTATCAGCATGAATTTTATTATTTATCTTTATACCATGGAATGTCAATTTTCTATGAAAATATAAGTACATTTAATTCTTATGTAGAATTACACAGTTTGCACAATTTGTTTCTGAGTGCATATATGCATGTATTTGTTTTATTTTTATCAGAAAAGTAGAAATGATGCCCAAACCTACTCATTTGTTTCATTTCTTGACACTTGCATATTCTATCAATACTACCTTTTGCTTACTTTTGAGTAGACTTGTGAACCAATAATGATTGATGTTTAATGTTACAAACTCAAGAATGGGTAAAATATCCATTCAAAGTGAAAAATAGATAAATCAATTTTAATATTAACAGAAGGCAAAATGTTCATTGCTATGCTTTCAGATTCCACCTTGCAACAGAATTTTAAGAAACTATCATTTACTAATTTTTTGTTTATGACCAAAGAGGAATATACAAAATTATCATAAAAAGCTATAGAGATATTTTTCCCTTTTTCAACTGCTTACCTATGTGAGGTTGGACTTTATATGCTTCACGCAAAACATCATATTACAATAGGTTGATTGTAGACTCTAAAATAAAACTACAGGTGTCTTCTGTTAGATTTAATTAAGAAGATTAGCAAAATTATAATATATTCTAATGTCTGTACTGAATATTTTTGTCAAAAATACCCATTAATTAAGATGTTATTTGTGTTAATAAGTAATGGGTTGAGATTGTTACTTTTAAATGAATTTAAAAATTGCAAATTTAATAATCTCTGTTTTAATTTAAAATAGAGAAAATCAATTACTATACCTATATAAAAATAAACTTTTTGGAACTCTTAATAATTTTTAAGAGTGTTTAGGGGTCCTGAAACCCAAGTTTAAGAACATTTCATCTAATAGATCTCCAGAAATTTTATCTAATTTTCTCCAGAAAATGTCATGAAATTCTCAAAACAAAATTGCAACTCATTTTAGTAAAAAAATGAATCAATGACAGTTGACACTTTTTGGGGACAGTAATTTACTACCTTGTAAAATAAAAAAGCTTAGTAATGGAATATTATAATAGAGTTTTCAATAATTAAAATTCAGATGGAAAAAATACTATTAATAAACATAATTATGAAACTAATAATTTAGTGACCCTAACAATATATTTTGTCATAACTCTCAAGATATACTTAATAGTTTTTATTTATTTCATTTTTCCTTTAAATTTCAATGTGTTTTTATTTTCTGATTATAAAATAATATATTCATTATAACAATTTCAAACTATAGAGACACACATGAATCTCCTGAATTCATACAGTTTAAAGACATTATCAACTTGTTGCATTTTCTCCACTGTCTTTTCATCCCCTGCCATACATAAATATTAACATTTTTATTATAGGAATTAATGTCTACATCTGATAGTGATAGATACACTTAGGTATTTCACATAAAACCTCATAAATTATGTTTTACATTTTTTCTGTGTAATTATATAAAGTCTACCTTTGAAATTACATATTTTAAATTATGGAATTGCATATGAAGTTTGAATTGTTTCTATTAAAAAACAAATATTGACCTAAAATGAGTGATGTAGAATAGATTCCTATATGATTCCCTGTATAACTGACAGAATGCCTTCAGTTCAGCACATTCACAGATGACTTTTTCCCTTATGCAATTGACCAAGGCCAGTAAATACATTTTATTAATTACTTTACTATTTTAATTAATGAAAAATAAAATATATTTATGGTTAAAATGAGGAATACAAAGTCTCTGGTTTAAAAAGAATTAGAATGAAGTAGGGAAAACACTATGTCTAGAAATTACCATATTAATCATCAGTATATCCCAATTCTCTTTAAAAACAAGAGAGAAAGTGCCATTTTTCAGTCATCTATATGACTCTGTAGTCAATGAGAAAGTGAAACTATAAACAAAAACCTATTACAGAATATTTTTACCAGCTTCTTAGACTTTTTTGGCATAAAAATATTTCTTGACATTTATATTTTGACACTGAATGAAAGATACTGAATATGAATCAGCTTTTCCTTAAAAAACACTTATGGACAGGTCGTTGCCCTACTTAACTGTAAGAGGGAAGAATGCCCGTAGTTTACTCAGAAATGTCTTCTAGACTCAATCTGGAGATCACTCTGCCCAGCTGTGCCATTGAGTAGTATATTTGACTTGAGATGGGAAGAGGCGAAGACATCTACACAAGGGTAAGATGTAAATTTACTACAAATCAAATGATTCATTTGAAAATGTAATCCTCTTCTTACTTTAGATTATTTAAAAAATTATTCTTCCAGTGTTGTGAACATTACAGCAAGACTAATATCTAACATAAGTGTAAAATAGAATAAATCATTGGCCAACAAGGTGCTTAAATATTATGCAATCATTAAAATACCTAAAGTCATATGTAAAAATACAGTAACATGCTTAATAAGTCAAAATGAAAATAAAAATGAGCAAATGCTAGGATTGGAGTTGAACAAAATTATTAATGCTCTTTACATTATTTTTCAACTTTTTAAATTTCAGATTAATTTGTAAGGCAAAGTCTGAGTTGTAGTTGTTCCCCTAACCCAGGAAATGGGCCATATATCTGTGCATTGTTTCTTTCAGATGGGAATTTGCCGGACCCTATCCTTCCCCTCCCCTCTTCTTGAATTTAATTGAGTTTTTCTCTCAAATGAGCACTTAGTAGTTAATCTACTAGATTGAACTTAATATTGAGAATATAGGATGCTTGTTTTTCCATGCCTGTGATACTTAGGGGAGTGCTCTTCAAATCCCTCCAGGTTATTATAAAAGATAAAAAACCTCCTTTTTTATGGCTAAGTAGTATCACATGGTATATGTTCACCCATAGTTTGTTAATTCATTCATGGGATGCATTTGCTGTTTCCACATCTTTGCAATTGTAAATTGGGCTGCTATAAACATTCAAGTACAAATGTCCTAGTGGTAAAATGGCTTTTTTCTTTTGGGTAGATACCTAGTAATAGGATTGCAGGATCAAATGGAAAGTCTACTTTTAGTTCTTTGAGGAATCTCCATACTTCTTTTTGCACAGGCTGTACTAATTTGCAATTCCACAACAGTCCATGAGTGTTCGTTCTCTCTGCACCCACATCAGCATCTGTTGCTTTCGGACCTTGTGATGTAGGCCATCTCACTGGGTTAGGTGGTATCTCAGAGTGGTTTTTATTTTCATTTCTTTGATAATGAGAGATAATGAGCATATTTTCATGTGTTTGTTGGCCATTCATCTTTCCTCATAAGGAAAGAAAAGGAAAAAAAGAAAAGAATGAAAAGAAAAGAAAGAAAAAGAAAAGAAAAGAAAAGTTTATGTGCTTGCCCAAATTTTAGAGGGGTCGTTTGCTCTGTCTTTGTTGTTCAATGCTTTTGAATAAACATCATTAGGAAGTATAGAAAAGAATAGAAAATTTACGCCAGGGAATGGAGTTATACCTCATTTGCTTTCATTTTGCTGAATACTCTTGAATATTGCATTTTCTTGATAAAATAAACATTTGTACAAAAAACTCAAAAAAGTAACTAATCTACAATTAACTTCTGTAAAAGGATTTTCTACTGCAAACTCTTTAAATATTCTGCATTGTACAAATAGTTTCATAAGATTATAATTCTTTACTGCAAACTCTTTAAATATTTTGCATTGTACAAATAGTTTTATAAGATTATAATTCTTTGGTGTTATTTGACTGTGGTATTTTATGGAAATGTCTGTCTACAGTTTGGGATGTGGAAATAGTGAAAGAGTCAAAGTTGAGAGAATTGCGTTAGTATCAATTCAGCATCATTTTCCCTCGTCAACTATAAAATTAGAGGTTGCCATACCAATTATTTAAGGTCTTTTTCATTTTTCAAATCCTGTGATCTCATGATTCTATCTATTATCTATCTGGCTATCTCTACCTATCATCTCTTTCTTTCATGTGGCCGTTATATATCTCTTAACATAGAGAATGCGTTAATAAGAGGCAGTTCTTACATTATTTATCAGCCAAAAGTGTGTCTACAAATACTAAAATATTTAAAGTAAATTCTGTTTAAAAGACTGCATAATTCTTTTTTATTTATTTATCGTTTTTTTTGCAGTTTTCTTTGGCCGGGGCTGGGTTTGAACCTGCCACCTCTGGCATATGGGGCTGGCGCCCTACTCCTTTGAGCCACAGGCACCACCTTGCAGGCACCACCCTTCTTTTAGAAATCATATTAAGATTTTTCATATTAATGTAATTTTAATCATATTAATCAAGCAGGCTAAATTCCTTCCTTGTATATTTAATAATGGAAAAAATATCTACTTAATTATTATGGGAAATCCTTTAATATTGCATCATAGCCAAATAACCAATTTTTGTAGGAGGCATTGGATTATTACTTATTAAGCACTTATTGTATTCCAGGCTATTTTAACAAGCACTTTACATACATGATTATGTTTAAAATCCGAAGTAATTCTGAGATAAATACTCTTTAGTGTATAAGAAACCTGATATCCAAAGAGCATATGAAACTTTTTTCATGATGATACAATTAACTGGCAAAAGTGGGATGCAAACCCAGGTCCTCCTGTGTCCAGAGCCTGAGCTCTTACACAGCATGTGGTCCTGCCTATGGTTGGACTCAACTGATGGACGTTTTCCCCAGACGCCTCTCCTGCTCATAACCACACATTTATAGATACCCAGAGGGAGCCTTTTCATAAGCAAAAATAAAAATGTCTCTCTTAGGTTTTAAATTCTCAGTTTGTCAAGTAAAAAGAAAGCAAACAGAAAAGAAAGAAGGTTTATGTCAATTTTTCAAGAGGCAGCAAAAGTAGAAACAGCTATATAAAAATGAGAAACTGGAGCATTGGAGTATGAGCAGAGAAAGGACAAAAGGGGCATGATTGAGACCGTATGTTTACTGACTGATCATTACGGCGGCGCAGGGAGAAAAAAAGATGTTTCCACTAATGATGACGGATAGTTGGAAAAGATGTTTTTGAAACAAGGTAAGCCATTCTCCGCAAGTCAAGTGACAGGACTAAACCCAAATTTCAGCAGAAAAATGTGGCTGTGATAGAGTGCCTGTGCGTGGACATCACAGGCTTAGTGCTGTCAAGGTGTGTTTCCTGTGACGAAAGCATGTTATTACTGAAGTGGCACATTCATCACTTTCTAAACCAGATGCCAGAGATCTGAAAACACTCCAGAAGAAAAAGTCCCATCTTTTACATTGTGAATGAGACAAAGAACACAGCAGGAAATGGCATTCTCTTAAGGATTCTTCCCAAGAATGTGATACAGCATGGCATTTCTCATGTGAGTTTTAAGTAGATGTCCTTCATGGAAATTGTATCTTTTGCATCTTATGAAAGCCACATTTCCTTGTATTAAATACATGTAAGGACAGAACGAATTGGAATATGGTGCATTGCCGTGAGCCTGAAGCTTGGCTTATATAGAAAATAATTATATAATTATATAATTATATTATATAATAATATAATAAAAAGAAGTTGGAAAGATAGAAAAAAGCAATGTGTATTTGCTTGTTTTGTTACATAAATAGAAGATTTATTTTTCTGAATGAAAGAAAAAAACTGACAAAGCAAACTGCTAGCAAATATAATGATTTATACAGAAAGACATATATTATAAAAGTGAGATAAGTCTATTACATCTTATGTTATATATTACAAGGAGGATAAGTCATGATATGTTTGTATTAAAGTATACTCTGTAGTATTTAGAAATAAAGTCTTGAAAAAATTACCTTTCTTATGAGAATAATATATACTTTATGTCAAATGAAAAATCATGATGAAGTGCATATATTTGATTGTTTTGACTATTATAGATTGTAGTTGATTGTTTCCCTAACTTGGTGGAATTAACCAATTAAAAGATATTGTGATTAAATATTAAATGATCTCTTATAGTATTATATAACTTTAGACTTCTACTTTTTACTATGGCAGACTAAGTCTGCCTAAAATTTCCTTTGATGTCAACTATATCAAAATACAAAAAATTTGCCTTGATGCAATGGAACTATGATAGTGAAGAATTATCAGGCTGGTGTATATAGGAAGATTGAGGCCCAGGGACATTTGAGCTACATTTCACCTGGGAGCGGGTGCAAGATCTACAGGGGCAGCTGAAAGGCTGAGAGGAAGGAGGGCTCATTTGACAGCCTCATCAGATTACAGTAAATGGTCTTGGCATCAAAATCCACCAGTGGAATCCCTGATTAACTTCTTACCCTGAATTAAAACTCTACAGAACGGCATGGAAGAGTGAGAGTGAAGCCAAGGAGGACAGTTGTATTGATGGCTGCAGTTCAGCTTTGTGTGGATCTCAGCTTGGAGTGGGCCCAGATAGCTAGTATGTTCTCAGGCACCTTGAAGACAAGATTCTACATGTTTTGGGGGAAAATAAAATAATCCCTGCATTCAAATTATTTGTATAGAAATATGAAAAGTGCATTATTTAAAACAAAATCCAAATACTAACCATGTAAGTAGTAAAAGTAATAACAGGAATGAAACTCAATAATAGAAATAGACCCACTGGGCTCCGGATAGTAAAGTTCTCAAAACTAGGTTTAAAATAAGTACGCTCATTATGTTCTAGGAGTTAAGGGTAAGAAGAAAATAATTTGAACCTGAAGCTGGGACAAACCATAGAGAAATTCTATAACTGAAAAACGTAAATATCAAAATTAGAACCTCAAATGGTGGATCTAACTGCAGACTAAATAACAAGGGAATTGTTGAACTAAATTACAGATCAGGAATAGATTTCCCATAATCAAAGTAAATTACATAAAAATATATAAAATGCAAAACAAGAAAAGATATTATTTAGGTGTACTTATATGTCATTTAATTCCAAAATAAAAAGAAAGGATGAAACAGAAATAATACTTGAGAGTTTAATGATTAAGAATTTTTTTTAATTAAGGAAAGGCATCAGGAAAGTAGGAAGAAAAAAAATTTCTTCAAAATCAGAAATCAAATAAATGCATGGCAGTAGTAAGTCCTTATCTATCGGTGTATGACATTGGATGTGTAAAAGGACTAAACTCGCCAATCAAAAGAAATAGAATGGGTAAATGGATTAAATAAAACCAAAACAACAACAAAAAACAAGACACAACCACATGTTATCTATGAGAAATCCACTTAAAGAAACACATGGCAGAGAATAAAGGGATGGAAAAAGTTACTCCATACAAATGAAAACAAACAACAGCAACAAAAAAGCAGGAGTAGCTATATTTCTTGAGATACAATCAATTTCAAAACAAAAGCTGTAAAGAGTGACAAAGAGGGTCACCATATGTTGATAAAGGGGTCAATTCACTTAGAGGACATAACACTTCTGAATATATGTGCCCCCAACACTGGAGCACCCAGATTTATAAAGCAAATATTATCAGAAATAAAAAGAACAGATTAATCCTGATACAATTAGCCTCGGAGATATCAACATCCTACTTCAACACTGACAGGTCATCCAGGCAGAAAATCAACGATAAAACCTTGGACTTAATTTGTACAATAGACCAAATAAACCTAAAGCTATTTATAGGACATTTTATCAGAGTACGTGTTCTTCCCATTAGGTCACAAATCATTCTCAAGGATAGGTTATATGTTGGATTCAAAAAATTAGAAATCATATCAGTCAATCATTTGGTCATTTTTTCTGACCAAAATGGAATAAACCTTCAACCAATAACAAAAGGAACACTGGAAACTATATAAACAGATAGAAATTAACCACTATGCTCCTGAATGACCAGTGGGTCAGTGAAGAGATTAAAAAAGAAATTTAAAAATTTCTCGAAACAAATAAAAATGAAAACAAAATTTATCAAAACCTATGAGAGATAGTAAAAGCAGTACTAAGAGGAAATATTATAGTAATAAATGTCTACATCAGAAAGTAGGAAAGCTTCAAATAACCTGATGATACTTTTTTGTTTTTGAGACTGAGTCTTACTATGTTGCCCTCGGTAGAGTGCTACGGTGTCACAACACACAGCAACCTCAAACTCTTGGGCTTAAGTGATTCTCTTGCCTCAGCCTCCTAAGTAGCTGGGACTACAGGCACCTGCCACAATGCCTGGCTAGGCTATTTTTCTGTTGCAGTTGTCACTGTTGTTTGGCAGGCCCGGGCTGGATTTGATCCCGCGAGCTCTGGTGTATGTGTGGTGCCATAGAGGCTGAACTACGGGTGCCACCTTGATGATGCATTTTAAAGAACTAGAAACACAAGGACAAACAAAACTCAAAATTAGTAGAAGAAAAGAAAAAATAAGGATCACAGCAGAAGTGAATGAAATTGAGACTAAAATAGATACAAAGCATCAATGAAATAAAAGTTGTTTTTTAAAAATAGAAATAAAATTGACAAACTTTTAGCCAGACTAAGAAAAAAAGAAGATCCACATCAATAAAATCAGAGGCGATAAAGGGAATATTACAGAATCTGAAGGATTGTTAGAGACTGCTATGAGCAAGTAAGTATGTAGCAATTATCTGGAAAACCAAGAGAAATGGGTGAATTCCCAAGCACGTACAACCTACCAAGATTGAACTAGGAAGAAGTCCAAACTCTGAGTAAACCAATAAGTTACAAGACAGAACTAGTAATAAAACCTTTCCCATCAAAGAGATGGCCAGACTCTGAGGGCTTGACAGCTTAATTCTATTAAACATCCCAAAGCTAATACCACCTTAGTATACTGTAAAAATCGAGGATGAAGGGCTGTCACAGTCATTCTATGATGCCTGCATCACACTGATTCCGAACCAGACAAAGACGTAACCAAAAGGAAAACTACACACCAATATCTCTGACAAACATAGGGCAAAACTCCTCAACAAAATACTAGTACAAGGAATTTCACAACTCGTTAAAAAGATCATTCCCCACGATGAAGGAGGATTCATCTCCAGGATGCAAGGATGGCCAGTGTGTGTGCAAATCTATCAAAGTGACCCTTCAGATCAACAGAACAAAAGCAAAATTTATCTGATCATTTCAATTAATGTTGGAAAAGCACTGACTGAAATTCCATATCACTTTCTGATAAAAATCTCTCAAAAAACTAGGTATCGAACGGGGCAGCACCTATGGCTCAATGGAGTAGGGTGCCAGCTCCATATGTCGGAGGTGGCCAGTTCAAACCCAGCCCCAGCCAAAAACTGCAAAAAAACAAAAACAAAAACAATAAAAAAACTAGGTACAGAACGAATATACTTCAACACAACAAAAGCCACTATGGCGAGACTCGCAGTGAGGAACAAACTGGGGAGAATCTGGAAGTTGTTAGCTAAGATCTGGAATGAGGAAAAGATGTCTATTTTCCCCACTATTACTCAACATAGTGCTGGAAATTTTAGGTAGAGCAATTAGAAAAGAGAAAGAAACAGCAGGAATCCAAAGAAGAAGTCAAATTCTCCTTGTTTGCAGAAGGTATGATCCTATATCTAGAGAAACCTAAAGACCTCACAGAAAAATTAGTAAAACTGATAAACAAATTTAATAAATTTGCAGGATATGAAATCAACATACAAAATCAGTGACATTTCTATATGTAAACAGTGAACAATCTGAAAAAGAAACCAAGAAAGTAATCCCATTTATCATATTTACAAATAAAATAAAATGTCTGAAAATAAACTTAACTTAAATAAACATAAATAAAGTTGATGATATCTACAATGAACACCACAAAACTCTGATAAAATCCTGAAGAGAACACATAAAAATGGAAAGATTTTGCACACTCATGATTTAGAAGGATCGATTTGTTATACCCATACTATTTATTATGATATATAGATTTGATGCAATCCCATCAAAATACCAATGCCATTCTTCACAACAATAGAAAAGATAATCCTAAAATTTATATGGAACCACTAGGTGCTCAGAATGCCAATTCATCTTGAGCAAAAAGAACAAAATTGGATGAATCGCATTACTAATTTCAAATTATTCTGCACAGCTATGGTAACCCAAACAGCTTAAGAACAGACACACAGACCAAATGAAAAGAACAGATAACTCAGAAAAAAAGAAATCCACACATTTATAGTGAACTTCCCTTCAACAAAATGACCAAGAACAGACACTTGGGTACAGAACACTCTCTTCAATAAATGATGCTTCCATTGAGAATTCATATGTGGAAGAATGAAATTAGACCCTTATCTCTTGCCATATACTAAAATCAAATAAAAATGGACTAAAGACTTAAATCTAAGACCTGAAATTATAAAACTACTCTACAAAAACATTTGAGAAAAGCTTTATGACATTGAATTGTACAAGAACCGAAGCAAAATTTGACAAATGGGATCATCATCAAGACAAAAAGATTCTTCGCAGCAAAGAAAACGATCAACAAAGTGAACAAAGTGAGACGAGAGCCCATAGAATGGGAGGAAAATATTTGCAAACTACCCATCTGAAAAGGGATTAATAGAGAGAATATACTGCATATAAGGAGCCCCACTAACCTGAAAAAAAGAAAAAATCAAATAACCCTATTAAAAATAAACAAAATATCTGAACAGACATCAACAGTTATATGAAAAAATATTCAATATAATTAATCCTTAGAGAAATGCAAATCAAATCTACAATGAGCCTGGCATAGTGATTCACACGTCTAATCTCAGCACTTTGGGAGCCTGAGGCAGGTGGATTGCTGGAGACCAGACTTTGAGGTTGCAGAGAGCTTTGACACTAGCAGTGCACTGTAGTTCAGGCAAGACTGTCTAAAAAGGAAAGGAAAAGGAAAAGAAAATACTATGAGTTATCTCATCTTACGTGACATGACTTTTATCTGAAAGATAGGCAGTAATGAATGGTGAGGGTGTAGAGAAAGGGGAACCCTCATACACTCTTGCTGGAAATATAAATTAGTGCAACCCCCTCTGGAGAATAGTATGGAAGTCCTCCAAAAACTAAAACTGAAAATAACACTATTACATGATCCAAAAATCTCACTGCTAGTTATATATTCAGAAGAAAGAAAGTCAGTGTATCAAAAAACACTCCCATGTTTATTGCAGAACTGTTCACCATAGCCAAGATTGGAAATCAACCTAAGTGTCCATCAACTGATAAATGGACAAAGAAATTGTGGGACACGTACAATGGAATATTACATAGCCACAGAACAGAATGAAATCCTGTCATTTCTTTTTTATTTTTTACATACACATGTGTTTATTAGGTTTCCACTTTTTGCCTTCACAGAATTAAAAAGGCTTAAAATTTAATAACAGTAACAATGTTTAAGATAAGGACTAGAAACAAAAACCTCGCAAAGAATGAACGAATATAAATACACTCAGCAAAGAAATCAGATGATTACTGCATCGAAATATTGAGCAATAACAATAATAATGCAAAGAAGGTAACATTCACATGTTACCAGATAATAGTATGTCTATTATAGAAAGCTTTGACTCTGAGGCTCAGTATGGAGTCATCAGTTAAGAAATCTTGTCATTTGCTATAAAATAGATGGAACTAGTGATAAAACATCACTATTTTATGTTCTGTTAAGAGAAATAAGTTGTTCTTGTCGTAAGTTGTTAATGTTCTGTTAAGTGAAATAAGTCACAGAAAGACGATTCTTTCACATTCTCCTACATAGGTGGGAGCTAAATATTAAAACAATTGATCTCATGAGACAGTACGAAGATGGTTACCAGAGTCTGGGAAGGGCAGGAGGGAGGCGCCCAATGAAGTAGGGATGATTAGTGGGTGCTAAAATGTAATTAGACAGCTAGAGTGAACAATATTTGATAGTGTGACAAAGTGACTGTAATCCACAATAAGTTATGGTATACTTTAAAATAACTGAAAGGTTGAGGGCAGTGCCTGTGGCTCAGTGGCTAGGGCACCGGCCCCAGATACCGAGGGTGGCAGGTTGGAACTCAGTTCCTGCAAAACTGCAACTAAAAACTAGCTGGGCGTTCTGGCAGGCACCTGTACTCCCAGCTACTCAGGAGGCTGAGGCAAGAGAATCGCTCAAGCCCAGGAGTTGCTATGAGCTGTGATTCTATAGCACTCTACTGAGGGTGATAAAGTGAGACTCTGTCTCTAAAAAAACCCCCAAAACCAAAAAACTAGAAGAGTGGACTTGGAATGCTCCTTACACAAAGAAATGGTAAAGGCTTGAGCTGATGGACATCAGACTCACCCTGATATGACTCACACACCGTGGTGTGTCTGGGTGAAAACATCACACGTATTCTATAGATACAGACAATAGTAGCTACTCATAATAATTAGAAATGTAAAAAAAGAAATTATTCTTCAAAAATTAGAGTAAAAGGCAGATTATTTCTGAAAAACTAAATCTGAGAAAATTAGTCAGTATATTAACACTGCATAAAATCCTAAAGAACTTTCTTCTGGCGGGAGAAAATAATCTCCGATAGAAACTCAAATAGACAGGAAGGAATGTGGTGCACCTTGAAGAGAACATGGGAAGGTAAACTAACATCAAAAGCATAAACCAGTGAGAGTGATGTAGTGTAGAGTTTGGGGAATATAGGGAACCGAAATGCATCCTGGGTGCCCGTGGCTCAATGGTTGGAGTACCGTCCTGTGCACCGGGGCTGGCGGGTTCAAATCCAGCCCAGGCCTGCTAAACAACCAAAATGTATGCTCTGTGACTTAGTGGCATATACGTTTGGCAGTGGGTAACTAGAATTAAACGATTTTAAGGCCCTTCAAGAGGAGGGAAAATGAAGCAATTAGTGAGAGTTTGGGCTTCTGGTTTGTATGAGTGGGTACTTTACAAGCTCATTTCTTTCACAAATCATAGCTTTAAAATCTACACATCAAACAATAATTAAAAAAAAAAACTAACTGAAGACTCCGGGTGCTGAAGTACTCTTCAGTTTTTGGACTTCGGAAGTGGCTGGCATGGACTGTATTGGGTGGATTTATGTTATGGCTTTGTTCTGACCCTGGCCACAGGCAATGCGTTTGCATCACAAAACCTGCAAATATGTTGGAGAGAACCGAGCGCCTTCCACCCAGAGGTACCGGCAAAAGGAGACCAGACAAGTAGGGCCACAGAGGGTGAGGAGAGTGCCCAGAAAGAAGAGATCTAGAGAAATGCACCCCCAAGTTCCCACATGTGTATTAAATTGAGCCCGTCTCTGGCCGACTCCTGAACCACATATGCCCAGGGCGAGCTGACGGCAACTCACTTTGAGAGCTTAGAGGACAGATGTGAGAGCCAAGCCACTGCCTGCCACAGTTATAAGAGTATCTCCTCAGACTACGGTGGAATTAAAATAGAAACCAATGAAAGAAAATATTCAGCAAGCTCAAATATTTGGAAATGAAAGCACATAATACTGGTCTTGAATATTTTATGCACCTTTAAATGTGATAACAGTGGAGAATTTAGATGAAATGGGACAAATTCCTTGAAAGACACAAACGACTCGGCCTCACTGAGGAAGAAATAGATAACTCGAATAGCTCTATATCTGTTAAATAAAATGAATTAAAAGCTACAGTGTTCCAATGAAGAAAACTCTATCCCAGATGGCTTCACTGATGAACTCAGAAGAACAGATAATGAAGAAATGATTCCAATTCCACATGAAATCTTCCAGAATACAGCAGAGAAAAACACTTCCCCACTCATTGTATAAGGCCAGAATGATGCTAACACCAAAAGCAGGCAAAGATATTACAAAATTAAACATTATAGAACAATGTGTCTTCTGAACATAGATATAAAACTCCTTAATAAAATATCATCCGTAAGCAGCAATAATCATTTCAGTGTCCCATACATAATGGCACATTCATCGGATGAATACAAAAATGGTTTTGCCATGTGAAAATCAGCCAAATCCATGTGGTCACGTCAATCAGTGCAGAAAAAAAACTTGCCAAAATTTAAAATATGTCTCTGTCTTTGATAAAAAGCACTTAGGAAATTAAGGATAGAAGAGAGGTTTCTTAATCTGATCATGCATGTTTACAAAAACCTAGAAGTAAAATCGTATTGATGAGATATTACTTGCTTTCCTCCTGTATGAAAACAAGCAAGGGTGCCTGCTCTAATCCCTTTCTCTTAGACTGGGCCGCAGGGACCAGCCATTTCAATAAGGCAACAAAAACAAAGTCATAAGGATGGACTTTAGAGAGAGAAAATATGAAACTGTTTCTTTCTGAAGGTGACAGAATCTGTAGTGGAAAGTCCTCAGGAATCTATACAACTACTAGTAGAACTAGCAAGTGAATTTAGTCAGGTCATAGGGTATGAAGGAAATAGGCGAAGATCGATCATTTTCATATAGTAACAGCAGACATCGAGAAAAATAAAATTTTCACTTAAAATACTGCCCAAACCCACATGATTCTTAGGAATAACTGTAACAAGACACGTAAGATCTTTTCTTTATGAACAGTAGCGAAGTTTAAACAGATGCTTCAATAAAGAAAATACAAGTTATGGAAAACAAACCCGTGAAAAATTTCTCAACATTATTCCTTAATGAAATACAAACAGAAACCACAATGAGAAGCCACTACGTGCCGGCTAGGATTGCTGGCAACAGCCTGAGGCTCCTGAAGGGCAGTGCTGGTGCAGAACTGGAGCTCGGACACCGCGGGTCACGTGTGAACGGGGACAGCCACCTCGGCACTCACTCGAGAACTGAATCACGTGTACATAAAAGTAAGAGAAAACCTCGAGGTGTTAACTCCAGCCATGGATCAGTCCCATAATCCCACGGGAACAGAAGAGGCCGTTCTACAACATCTGCATAGGGTTCGAAGTCGTTGGAATTAAAACACTTGCTGTTTAGAAAAGTGAGTTAAATATATAGATGCCACAATCATACTTCACTGGTTAAATAACAGCAATATAAAATTCCAAAATTGGAAAATAAATGATGTAGAATCCATTTTGTGGGCCTTCTGAGATTACACTGTGTGATCAGATGGAAGCTTCTGTATCTTGATATCTAAGAAATGCATAATTCTGTTTTGAGTGTTTTCCTATTCTCAGCACTTTTAGCCTAGAATGCTATCCTCTTGGAGATTCAAATTTTGTGATCACAAAACTTAGAGCTTTAACCTCATGTTTCAGAGCATGATTTGTGGACAAAAGTAACCCTGTTCAGAAATTACCCTGTTTTCAGTGACTGTGCCACTCTCCCATCAACGCTTTCCAAAGTCATGGTTTAAGTTTTGAAATCCTGTCACTGATTTTTCCACTTTTCTTTTCTTTCTTTCTTTTTCTTTTTTTTACAAATGAGGGGAAGGGAAGAAGCTGCAAAGGTTTGCCTGTCTCCTTTGTTCCCAGTGGAGACTCGACAGAGGAAAACAGATTCTTTAAGCTTCAGAATCTTCTAGGCTAGTTCCAGGTTATCTTTCAGATATAAACATTCATGACTTTCAGAGATCTAAGGAACTTTAGATGGAAAGCCCCGAGGGATTGGAAAATTTTTTGTGAGGCTGCAGTCTGTGCTTGGAACATGAGAATGGGCAGGGATCACTACCTCTCTGCAAGCCACGCCCTGCCCAGCTGCACATTCGGATTCTGCTGGAGGCAGGACACACTCGGGAGAAGACAGTGGCTGAAACTCTCCGTCTATATCTCCAAATGATGTGTCCAAGTATCAAGAAATAGGAATAAAAGAGGGTCTTGACATTTATTAGGTGCCACAAATGCTTGCCCTCACTCTCCTAGGTTCCATGAGGCTAAAGTATGTCAGAATGCCTGTTTCAAAGAGGGGAAAACTGGGTCCAGAGGCGCGAAGCAGCTTGGTCAAATGCACATGAAAAGTCAATCTGATCATTTTGTGTCACACACAGTCATCAGGTGAAGATGCCTCAAACACTTTTGGAACAATTTTTTCTGGGCTTTATTTTCCTAAGAATCTTCACCTTGTTGCTGATCTTTAAGGGATTATAGTTATTGTTCTTATTAAAATCATCCTAAAACCTTCACTTAATGACCTCTCTCCTCCTGGAGAACTTTGACATCCGGGCAGAATCTGACTCCGATAATTACAGCAGGTGGGAGTGAGAGAGGATACCCGAGGAGGGTGAGGTCTGGGAGAACAGGTCTTCTCAAGGAGATCACAAGGATACACTTGCAGGGTTCTCTCCATGGTGACTCAGCCCTTAGGAATTTGTAAGCTTAACTTCCTGGAACTTGGAAATTTCCACTTCTGTGAAATTCTGTAATTCTGTGGGGGCTGGAATAGCATCTCCTGCTTGATTCAAACTGGCCAATGAGAAGGGTACCTGTGGGGTGGAACTTTTTGACTGTCAATAAAAAGGGAAAGACCAAGCCAGTCAGGGAGCGCGGCCATTTGGAATTCTTCTATGCCGTAAGCTCCCAGCTGGTGAATAAAGCCCTTCCTCTTATAAACGTGGTGTTTGGGTACTCTTTCTCTCCATTGGGCCTTGTCTTCCGGCAACATTTTAACATTAACTTAAAAATGTACAAATGCAAATTGTGTAACCATAATTTTGTGTACCTCTAACACACTTCGAAATACAAAAATAAATAAACAAAATCTGACACTAAAAGGTTAGGGAGAAACAATTGACTCTGGTTAATCATAAGTTGAATATTATCTGCGTAAGC
>CAUYRH010118303.1:0-14800 GCA_963574655.1 Perodicticus potto
CTCCCACATGCCCTACACCCCCGCCCACCCCCTGCACACCTTGGCCCACCCCCTGCACACCCTGGCCCGCCCCCTGTCCCCTTATGCCCCACCCCCTGGCCCACCCCCTACATACCCTGGCCCACCCCCTGTCCCCTTATGCCCCACACCCTGGCCTGCCCCCTGGCACCCACCTGCTAAAATAGGCCTTTCTCCCCCAGACGTGTGCACCACTGCACCCCTTAGCTGTGCGGGCCATGCAGAAGGTCGTCTCTGAGAAAGAGCTGATCCCTGGGTGCTGGAGCAGGGACAGGCAATAGATTCCTGGGTAAAGATCCCTGTTCAGGACGCTCCTCACACACCACAGACACGAGGAGGAGTGACTGCTTAAGAGTGGCCTTCCCTGAGCCTTGGTCAGTGCCAGTGCGTCTGAAATCCACTACCATTGGAAGGGACTAAACGCCCTGCTCCTGGGGCCACGCTCTGGCTCCTGTAAACCTGAGTAACTTGGTCGAAATCTTGGGGAGGTCAGAGAACAGGGTGAGGGGCCTGGCAAGGGGAGGGATGCCCTGTGGTTGAGTCTGTACTGCTACGTAAGAGGCCCCGGTGGGTCATGTGGGTCAAAAAGTTCAGGAGAAAAACAAGGACAGGAATCCACCTCCTTCCTGCTGGACTCTCTCCAGGAGGCCTCTATTATCTCAAGCCTCAGTGAGCTTGAAGCTAAAATTTATGTTACACAAAACTTCCATTAAAACAAGCAACATAACCCAAAACAAACCACAGCAACAATCAATTTTCAAATGTCCAACAAGAGCACACAGGCTGTGTGTGACAAGCAGGGTGTAGGGGGTGCTAAGAAGCTGGCTCAGCTTCAGCCGCAGACGGGAGTGAGGGTGACGGGCTCCAGGGCCTGAGGAAAGATAGCAGCCCCAGGCCGTGAGGGCAGAGGAGCAGGTGCCTGTTCATGGGGGTCCCCCTGGAGGACCAGCACAGAGGCACTCCCATGAGGGATGGTTGACTTTGGTTCATTTTGTCATTCAGCCCTAGGGACCTGTGAGCACCCATGTGTTCCAGGCCCTCTGATGCTGGGGGCTACCTGTCTACCCAGGGATCATAGGCAGCAGCTTTCCGTGCCATTCAGGCCAGACTGCCTGCCTGGGCTGGAAGCTGCACTCCAGACCCTCGGTGTGATGTTGGCCAGGGGAGACTCTGTGCACGGGGGTGGGGTGACCATGGTGTGTGCCCTGTGTAGAGTGCTGACAGCCTCATGTAGGGCGAGTGTTGAAGCAACATCTCCACCTGGAAGGCCTGGAGAGATACGGCCCCTATCTCAGCCGGGATGCAGCTTCTCACTCCTCTGCGCCCACCTCCTGCCTGTCCTGGACACTCAAGTTGTTCTCTGTCTCTGTGAGGATGGAGGAGTCTTTATCTCTGATGTCCCTTCCTGCCAGCCGCCTTCCAGCATCATTTAGACACACACATGTTTCTTACCTCGAAACTGAGCAAAGCTGTTTGAAAGCCCCTTCACCCTCCAGGCTCTCCGGCCCTGGGCAGGTCCACATCTGATCTCCTGAGAGTTCTTACCCAGAGCCTCAGTTTCTCCTCCCACCCCTGACCTCTGGGTACTCAGCCATCCTCCCCCTCACCCTGGAAGCCCCTGGGCCACATGCCCCTCGGCCCGTGGGTGGTCCAGTGTGGGGCTGCTCTGAGCTCGTCCCTCATGTCACATTCGTGCTGTGATGCCAAGTCTGACCCTCCCCCCACGTCTGCGGGTCCCCACGCCCAGCCAGCTATGCATGGACTTCCCTGGAGCCCTCCCTGGACAGTGGTGCCTCCCTGAGCTCCTCCACCCAGCCTCCCACACTCAGCCCCACCGGGTGCCGTGGGCACTGCCGCCACTTTCCCAAACGTTCACTCTCGCTGGTGCCCTTGGCTACTGCCCTGCCCTGCTCGGTGCCCCACCCCTGTGTCTGGGTGAGGCTGGAGATCATACCCTGACAGCCACACCCCTACAATGCTCCCATCTTCTCTTTAACTCAAAGGCCTGCACACTGCAGGTCCCCCCCTTCCCTGAGCCGTCCTCGTCCAGCCTCTGACCCAGGCTGTCCCCACAGGCATCCCCTGTGAATGTAGCCAGCTGCGGAAGGCCATAGGGGAGATGGACAACCAGGTGTCCCAGCTGATGGCGGAGCTGAAGTTCATCAAGAACGGTAGGTGGTCCTGCTGCCTTCCCCTGCATCCCACCCTGTCCCCGCCAGCTGTGGGCTCACCTGCCAGCACTGCCCTCCCCTGCAGCTGTCGCCGGCGTGCGGGAGAGCGACAGCAAGATCTACCTGCTGGTGAAGGAGGAGAAGCGGTACGCCGATGCGCAGCTGTCCTGCCAGGGCCGCGGCGGCACCCTGGGGATGCCCAAGGACGAGGCCGCCAACGGCCTGATGGCCGCCTACGTGGCGCAGGCCGGGCTGGCGCGCGTCTTCATTGGCATCAACGACCTGGAGCGCGAGGGCGCCTTCGTGTACTCCGACCGCTCCCCCATGCAGACCTTCAACAAGTGGCGCAGCGGGGAGCCCAACAACGCCTACGACGAGGAGGACTGTGTGGAGATGGTGGCCTCGGGGGGCTGGAACGACGTGGCCTGCCACATCACCATGTACTTCCTGTGTGAGTTCGACAAGGAGAGCGTCTGAGCCCCCTCGCCCACGGAGGGCACCCCCAGGGCTCTGGGCACAGGGAGGGGTGCAGCTGCGGGGCAGAGGAGAGAGTGTTCCCGGGGAATTAGAGTTCCGTTGCCTGTATTTGTTGCCAGAATGTTCGTCAGGTGATTGCTAGTACTCAGATTTGCTCTTCCACAAAGCTCTTGCCTTCCTCCCAACTCTAAGATAAAATCTTTAAATATCGCAGTAGTTAATTAAGCATCATGCAAATAACGGTAGCAGGGTCCTGAATGACTGACTGCTTTTCATCTCTATGTGAAAGAGAACCCACCTAACTCTGACCAAAGTTCCTGGAAATGATGTTAACATACAGGTTCCTTTTCACATTTATCCAAGTAGATACAATGTTGCTTTGCTTCAAACCCAGATTCCAAAACAAGAATACAAATTCTTCAGACTTTATTATGAGATGTGTTGTCATTTGTTTCCTCCCTCCCTCCGCCCCGCTCTCCCTTCCTCTCTTTTTTTTTGACAGAGTCTCACGCTGTTGCCCAGGATAGAGTGCTGTGGGATTGGCCTTGCTCACAGCAACCTCAGAGTCTTGGGGTCAAGTGATTTTAGTCCTGAGTAGCTGGGACTACAGGTGTCCACCACAACACTTGGCTAGTTTTTCTATTTCTAGTAGATATGGGGTCTCGCTGTTGCTCAGGCTAGTCTCATGCTGAGCTCACAAGATCCTCCTGCCTCGGCCTCCCAGGGTACTGGGATTACAGGTGTGAACCCTCGCGCCTGGACCATTTGTTCTCTTAATTTCTTTAATAGTTATCTTGGCTATGGTTTGCTGTATAACAGATTACCCCCAAACTGAGTGGCTTAAGACAGAAAAATTTAGGAATTTCCAGGGCTGCGTACTCTGCTTCTGGGTCTTTCTCTAGAACCAAGATGGACCATCACACGGTTTTGGGCAGCATTCAGCTCCTCGGGAGCCCCTGGACTCACAACCGCGGCTTCTTGCCGGCTGTGGGTCAGAGCTCCCTTGGTCCCTTGTCATGTGGGCCTGTCTTTGGACAGCTCACAGCATGACTGCGCCAGGTCCGGCTCACACAGGTCCGGCTTCTGGTGAATACTGGGAGGCAGGGACCCTTAGACCCATTTTAGAAGTTGCCAGCACACTACCCTCAGTTATTTTTTGTATTTTAGAATGCCTAATAAATATCCTCAGTTCTCAAAGAAAACACACATACAGGCACACACAACCTGCCTGGTGTGGTGCGGTCCCATTTTTCTGCGTGTCTTCCGAGGGAGGCCCTGGCTGTCCTTTCTTTGTTCTGGTGATCTCTTTCAGAATATTTGTAGAGAGAACTGCCTTGGAAGATAAAGACAGCAGGTCCCTGCTTCCTGCCAGCTCCTCTGGAGACAAGGGCAGGTGCTTACAGCCTTGGAACATGAGATGCAGTGTCCCATTCTGGGGCAATGGCAGGTATGGCTACTGCCCAGTTATGGCATGACTCTACTTGCTGGAAAAGATCCGGGTCCCCGGTGTGCTGGTGCTGTCTGCTTCTCCTCAAATCCTCCTGAAATGGGGGCTCAGGGACCTGCCCAGAGAGGCCACTACCTGGCCACTGTGGTCATAATAAGTAACTAAGTCCTTTGTCTCTGACCTAGGAGTCTTATATCTTTTGCCAATATCCATGATACTGAGGCTGTAAGTTGAGTAAAATCTCCTATTTTTCATAGTTCTAGACGGAGTTTTTTTTTTTTTTTTTTTTTTTGAGACAGAGCCTCAAGCTGTCACCCTGGACAGAGTGCCGTGGCATCACAGCTCACAGCAACCTCCAATTCCTGGACTCAAGCGAGTCTCTTGCCTCTGCCTCCCAAGTAACTGGGACTACAGGTGCCCACCATAATGCGCGGCCATTTTTTGTTTGCAGCCGTCATTGTTGTTTGGTGGCCTGGGCTGGATTCGAACCCGCCAGCTCAGGTGTACGTGGCTGGCGCCTTCGCCCGTTAAGCCACAGGCGCTGAGCCTAGATAGGAGTTTCTTGATAGACCCATAAATTGAATCGTCCATCCCCTTGGAAGGTCGCAGCAATTTGACTCAGGTGTGCTGGCTGAGAGGGCCTGGTGGAGGATGGGCAGCCAGAGCAGCAGGGCCCGGCCTCTGCTGGCGGAACGGATGGCACAAGCTGCTGGGCTTTTTGCGTCCTCTGCCCAGGCTGTGTAAGAGAGTCCTGTTCTTCTTCTCACTCATACTTACGTCCTTTGGGTGCATACAAGCTGCCCCATCCGCGAGTCCACCGGCTTCCTGCTCGGCCACTGTCCATCCCCCTCGTGATGCTCCCTAAACCTCTGCTCTGTCTGCAGCAGACCCGGCAGGGAGGCCCCACCCTTCGTCTGCAGTGTGGGGGCTGCGATGGTAGTGCAGGGGGTGCGAGTAGGGCTGTCACCCAGCAGAGTGTCTCCTTGGTGGGTGGGAAGTCCCTGCTGCTGGGCCCCACACTCCTGGCCCACCCCAGCTCTTCATGGTTTACTCAGAGACTTGAGCAGAGGGGGTGTCAGATGGGAAGAGGTGCTCCTTGTGGGGTCACACAGGAACGGTGGCTATACTTCGATGGCCATGCATTCAAGATGACACGTACATACACGGTACAAGAAGAACCTTTCAACCCCCTGTCCTCAATGACTTTGCTCCAGATGGGGGTTAGTCTTTGTAGACCTTTACAACACACATACACACACGTACATACAGGTATATGCGACTATTTTAAGAATAACTGTAGAATGGCTCACAGGTGTGCATCACTTCTTACCTGCCTTTTCTGTTGATAACACGTCTTTGAGCCTTCCCAGGCAGGTCTCGATGATAGAGGACAGGTGGCGCCCCAGCCAGCTGGAGGACCTGCCGCCTCCACCTTGGCAGTGTTGGTGCAGCGGCAGCCGGCTGAGGAACCAGCGGGCTGGAGGATAGGCAGGGGGTGGGGCTCCGACCCCACCGGAGGCTCCAGTGGCCAAATGGGCTGGAAAACTGCTGGGGAGAGCCCAGCGTCCTGGTGTCTCCTTCCCTTTGGACTTATGACTGAATCTGGAACCCTCATTTCTTATGCCTAGGTCAATTTCATGTAAGTTTCCTAGGCCTCCATTTACATTCATTCACCTTGCCCCGGTGGAAGAGACTGTGTCCATTCATTTCCTGGCCTCATATAGAAGGAACCCATGCACCTGTACATACCCCTAGACTAAGAGCCCGAAGGGGAGACGGGGAGAGACCGACATAGAAACGGAGAGAGCTTTTCTCTCCCGACTTGAGTTCTCCCTCTCTACTGGGAGCTTTAGTGTTTTTGTATTCTTTTCTGTAAATAAATTCTGTCTTACCACTGATCTGTGGTCTGCGCAGATTTATTCTTCAAATCACCGAGACCAAGAACCTGAAATTCCGGTATCATCAGGATTGCCTTGCCCCTCCTCCTGCCACAGAGCACAGGGTTGGTAAGGGTGAGGATGTGGTGTCCTCCCTCAGAGCTCTATGGGAGATGGAGAAGCCCTTCCTCTCGTGAGAAACATTTGTGTTGTCCCCATGTCCCCCTCTCCCTTATGAAAGATGCGGCAACAGGGATCCTTGATCACTCGATAGCACCGGACCTGGACGCTGAGCAAGCATGCTGATAGCGTTTGTGGGTGCCGCCCGGGCTCCAAACAGGTGGGTGGGCACGTGAGGACGCCACGTGGGGGAAGTCCTAGCCAGCCTCTCCCACTGCTCTGCGCATTACCAGCCTGTGGCCTGGAGCTGTGAGGAGGGGAACACTTTGGCCGAGAGTGGTTTGTCCTGTTTAAGGAGGAGCTCTCTTAAGGACTGGAGGTAAATATTTAGCGGAGGAGTCTTACCCATCATGCAGATGTCTCCCACACACGTGCAGCCAGCAGAATGTGCTATAGTTAAGCTGTCATGATGCTTGAGCCTACTCTGCCAAGGCTGGAGGTCCTGCTGCTCCCGGCCCTAAAGGGCCTCATGCCACACTGGGGTTGTTGGTCTCTGTCCTCACCAGGCCTTCCAGCTCTTCCTCACCTGTCTGGTAGCATCTGCTGCTCATGACACCTCCCTGCAGCCCTACACCCACCATCCTGGAGTGCAGGGTGGGGGCACCACCCACATAAGGGGTGGAGACACCATTTTCCTGTGCAGATTCTCCCCAGTACCTGGTCACCAGGACTCCCGGCCAGCCCAGCCCTTGGCTCCACAGGGCTGTCCCCAGTGTTTTTGCCCAAATGCCCCCAGGGCTGAGGGCTGCCTCTCCCTCCTTCTCCTGGCCTGTTGCCAACCCAAGGGTTCTTCTGCCCTCTTCCCTGTCAACTTGGGCAAACAGCCACCTGATCCAGAGCTCATGAGATGATTCGGCCGTATCCCCAGCTGGACAGGTCTTTGATTGACAGTGTGAGCCTCACTAAGTTACACAGACTCTTTAAGCCTCAGTTTTCTCATTTTTGGAATTTACAATTCTTTTTTTAAATAAATGATTCTTGTGCCTACTGCTGGGCCTTGTGAGGTTGTTTGAGACAATGCACCTGGAGCACCCAGCATGGCAGAGTGCTGAGTACTGAGTGCTGAGTACTTGGCTCACAGACAGGGAAGCCCCAGGTAAAGTCAGAGACGAGGACCCAAAACGAAGTGTCCGTAGTTGTTCATTTGTCAATGAACCAGACATTACCATCCTCTGAGTATACCTATGTGGTCAGGGTGATCATGGGCCTTCACCCTTTCCCCTATGTCACATGTCACTTGTGACACTACTTGCCAAGGCCCAGGACTGGCCAGGTCTACGGGCCCGGCTTAACTAGGTTCTGGACGCGGACCGCTAAGTTACCTTGCTCAGGTTCAGTTTCTCTTAGGTGCCTGAGGGCTGTCCACTTGAGCTGGAGAGAGAGAGATAGTCTTAGAGAGAGTAAAGCAGTCTTCTTAGAAAGATAGATCTTAGTCTTTAGCAGAGCTTGGTGATCTTCAGCAGAGAGACGCCATGCTGGTGTTCTGCAGGCAGGAGAGGAGACAGATTCAGAATAAGCGAGTCCTTGATAGAATGCACACGGTCCTTGACTGCCTTCTCCTCCAGCCTAATATAAGGCTGATCTCGTGCCTCTCAACACCACAGGTGTAGAGACTGCCAGTTCACCACTGCTCTCATCTTGCGAGCTCTCGTGCTTGTTAGGAGAGCTAAATCCCTCTCCATGCCCTTTCCACACAGGTGTTCCATTATTGAGCTATACAGGTATTTCTTATAACTCTCACTCCTCCTAGCTGTAGGCTATATGGGTTGCAACACCCCCACCTCTTACTACTTGAATACAGCAGACAATGAGCTGTGTGACATTGCACAGTGACCGTGACAGGGAGGGAAGAGGCAGGTGGCGGAGCCCTGGAGGGTGGAGGTTTCCTGTCAGAGCCTCACTGCCCTGCACGGGCTGAGTGGCGTCCACAGGTTGTCCAGCAGCGGGGGCCCAGGGTGGTGGCCAGTGCATTGGCTTAAGTGCCCTGCCTGGACAGGCCTGGCCAGGTGGGAGCCAGGGTGGTGCTGGTAAGGGAGGGTCAGCAGCTGGGGCCCCCGGCCATCCTTCAGCTGGGGCTCCGCTCTGCTGGTACCCGCCTTCTGGTCTGGGCTGTTCCTGGCACATCCTGCCCCTGTCTGGGCCTCAGTTTCCCCACGTACAGGCGGACAGGTGGACAGAAACCCCTCTGGCCTCACAAGAAATTATCAGGGTCTGCCCTCCCCCGTGGGGAAGGCGCCCGTGGCCGTACTCGGTCCCGGATTGCGATGGCTCTGAAGCAGGTTTGATGGGACGTAAACTGGGTGGGAGGCCAGAAGCGCAGCCCTAATTTAACGCCTTTACAGAAGGGGCCCACGGTGCAGGCTGCAGATCTGATCTGTGACGTGGGAGGGAAACGGCCTGCTTAAGGGCAGAACCGGGATTTATTAGGCGCTGCACGGAGCCGTGACCAAAAATCTGGCGTACATATTTCCGCACAGCCCTGGATGTGGGCTGCGACAGACCAACAGGGAGACGCAGCCCGGGGCTGCCTGGCGGGCGAGTGAGGATCGTGATTCCACAGCGCCACCCAGCGGGGACGGCTGGCAGCGCGACAGGCAAGGGCGGGTGGCAGGGCGGCGCGGCCTGGCGGTTCTCCTGGACGGTGTATTTTATGCGTGCATATTGTGTGTGCATTTTATGTGCACGTATTGTGTGTGCGAGTGTTATTACGTGTCCATGCATGTCTTCATGTGTTCATGTGTGTTCATGGGTGTGTGTGCACGGACGGAGGGAGCAGTTGGGGACAGGCAGAAAGAACAAAGAGCAGGGTGGGAGCTGGGGAGCTGGCCGCAGATGGAGGCAGAGGCTCTGTGGTTTCCTGCTGGTCAGGCCTCTCTCCCGAGACAGATCCTCAAGTGACAGACTAGGACTAGTCAGGAAAAGTTGTTGGCTCTGAGCATTGATGGCAAGATGAGCTACGGGTGGAGGGACAGTCCCCAGCTCCTCCGCACACCGCAGGCACCGTCAGAAAGAATGAATCCTGTGCTTGGTCACGCAGGCTGTTTCCTGATGGACGTCATGCAGCCCCTGTCATTCCTGTCTGGATACCACTCTCCCAGGCTGCCACAGGTCAGAGGGCAGCACAGGGTCACTGCTTTGGAAAGTGGCCGCTTTGCCTCCCTGTCTGCACCTGGGGGCTGGGGCAGGTGGTGAAGGCCAGATCTCTGGGCACAACCCCGTGCATTCAGCAGACCTGAACCAAGGCAGGGGGTGTTTCCTGGCTGTAAGCAGGACAATCCAAGTCTGACTAATTGAAGCAGAAGGGGGATGTGCGGAAAGCTTTCTGGGAGTTCAAAGGAATCTGGGTCTACGCGGAGGGAACAAAGCCCATGAATCATGCTGCAGACGCCCACGTGGTCCCTCTGCTGCTGGCACTGCAGATGCTGTTGCTAGGCTGCTGCCACTGTTGCCATGGAAGCCACAGAGGCTGTGTCTGCAAGTTACCTGCTTCCCACTCAGAGCCTGGGGCGAGTGTGTTTGGGTACCCAGGGCTCAGGGCTGTTGAGTGTCTGCACAAGTCACGCACTGCACCAATCCAGAGGTACTGTTCACAGAACCATACCCTGAACAACCACACACGGCAGCTTTGTGTGTCTGTGCCCTAGATGCAAAAAAAGGCAGGAAGCACATGTCTTCCAGTTTCAAAGGTGGAAGGAAAATGGTGCTTCCTAGGATGGAGCTATCCCAAGCATAGTGTTTTGGTTAGCTTTTGTTGTGTAACAAACCACCCCCAGACTTAGTGATTTAAACAATAACCATCTATTTAACCTTTAATCATACTTCAGACTCAGGAATTTGACTGAGACAAACTGGGTGATTCTTTTGGTCTTGGCAGGGCTCACTGTTACGTCTCTGCCCAGCTGATGCAGGATGGTGGTCTCAGATGCCCCCGTGCAGAGGCCTGTTCTGCAGCCTGTGGCTTATTATCCTCTGGTCACCAGTGTAAGATGTTCAAGAGGTGACAGCAGTGTCCCAAGGAAAGAGAGTGGGGCATGAAGGCCTCCTGCAGACTAAGCTCAGAACTGGAGCATCACTTGTCACATTCTACGGCCAAAATAAGTTGCAAGGTGGGCCCAGATCTGAGGGTCAGGAAATGGACTCTGCCCTTGGTGGAGGAGCTGGCTGGGTCTCTCGCCCAGGGCTGGGCAGGACTGCGGTGGTGTTTGCCATTTGCTGCACATGGGAAGTTCAGGTGTAGAAGACGAGGACAGGTGTCCATCACCGCAGGATCTGGGAGGGGAGGGAAGGGCATCCCAGGTGGTCAGTGAGGGATGGGGCGTGTGTTAGCTGGTGTGAGAGCGACACAGTTTCTCTGTGCCAGGCTCTGCCCACTCTTGGTGACATTGAGGTCTCCTCGCTCCCTCTTATCCTACTGGCTAAGACAGTCCCCAGCAGGCCGGAGCCAACCTGTCCTGTTCTCCTCCCCCCGCTTCCTGCAGGCTGCAGCTGTTCACCCTTCACCTCCACAGCTTCCCTGCCTAGCCCAGGCATCTACGGCATGCAAGGGATTCTCCCACAATTGATGTGGATTATCCTGCGTGGTTTCTGTGGCTCAGGGATTTGGGAGCAGCTTGCCCAGGTGGTTCTGGCTTGAGGACTGTCACAGACTGCCATCAGGGTGACTCAGGGGCAACAGCCTCATCTGAGGACCAGCTTCCAAGGAGGTGCCTTCACCCACTGACGAGGTGCTGCTGTTATGGGTGGGGATTGTGGCCGCGCCCTGTGGACCTCTCTCCAAATGTCCTTGTGACTAGGAGGCTGGTTTTCCTGCGAGTGACAATCAAAAGCACTTGATGGGAGAAGCTACAAAGTCATGTGGCAAAGAGGCGTGGATGCCGGACAGATGGACAGTTGTGGCCATCACTGCAACTGCCGCACAGGAAAGAGAGCAGCAGCTGCCGAGCCTGTGTGACCTTGCTCAGAGGTCCTGGTTATGCTGGCTGGCCTACTCCCCATGGAGGTGCCTTGCCCACAGCTGTCAGTCCCCGGAGCTGAGAACAGGTGGGCCGCCTTGGAAGCTGGTCCAGGCCACCCAAGCCAGGTCAGCCGACCCACACACTCGGTACCATCTGATAGGAGCTGAAGAGCTGACGAGCTCATGACATGTTCCCTGGGCACTTACCGTGAGCTAGACGCTGCCAGAAGCTCTGAGACCCCCCACTCCACTGCACAGGAAATGCGACGCTATTTTCTGTGTGTTTCCATTCAACCGGGTGAGAGAAACTTCCTCTGAGTCAGGTCTGGGCTTCGTGCACCACCTCCCTGGGGTCATCTCAGGGACAAGGCATTTAGAGTCCGCCTGGATGGCACAGACGACGGACGGCTGCACGGATGACGTTTTAGTAAATGTTGACATAGATGAGTGCTTTGCATGACATGTTACCACCATGAGTTAGGTGCTTAAGCCCATGTTTATGGCCTCCTGGTGTCTGTGGCCAGCGGCTGAGCCTGGCCTCACTGGCCCCTCACAGGCTGGGATCAAGGTGCATGTGGGCTGCCGTCACCCAACCTCTGGGGAAAGATCTGCTTTCTTACCCGGTTAGTTGCATGGTCACAGCAGGATTCAGCTCCTCCCTGGCCACTGACCCCTCTGCAGTCAGCTCGCAGCTCTCACCTGACAGCTGGCTCCATCTGGGCAAACACCCAGAGAAAAGCTGGGTGGGGGAAGAAACAGTGGGGGGGGTGTTGAGAGAGAGTGGGGGAGAGGGAGGGAGAGGGAGAGAGAGAAGGAGAGAGCGGGAGAGAGGAAGAGAGCGGGAGAGAGGGACAGGGATAGAAGGCGGGGTAGAGAGAGTGAAGCGGGGAGGGCAGGGAGATGGTGGCTGTGGCCCTCTTGGAGTTTGCCTACTGATGCTTGGTATGAGGGTCCAGCTGGTGGTGTCTGAGGGTGGCTGGGCCCAGCACAGGCGGCAGCTTCCACCTGGACCAGGCCTGGGAGCAGGTGCTTCCCCAGTATCGAGCCCCCGCCTGGTGCGTGAAGACGGCCTCCAGCCAGGCTGTGGGGCACCTAACACATGCAGGCTGATCCTGCTCCTGGGAACTTGGTGGCCGTGGGTGTGACACTGAGCCTACACTGGGTGCTCCAGCCCTTTCACCACAGTCCTCAGGCCTTGGGAGGTCACAGGAGTGTGGACACTGATGGAGCTCCCAGAAGGGCCTCACACCTGGCTCAGGCCACCCTTGGGCCCCCACGCCACCACTTGCACCCTTCCTGCTCTGCACGGAGGGGCCCCATGGGATGGCCTGGGTGCCAGAGATCCCTCGCCTCCGCTGCCCAGCAAGACCTCTGGCCTCAGGTGGCCACGGAGCCACTTGAAACTGAGCCCAGGAGACAGAGGAGCTGAGGTCCTAGTTTGGTTTTAACCAAATTAGTTTAGATTTTAGGTAACTATCCGATTTGAAGCAGGTAGTGGCTACTGCACTGCATGGTGCAGCTGACAGAACCCCGGTCCCAGGTGGCCCAGGGCCCCTGAGCCTGCGCTGCCAGCAAGCTGCAGAGAGGGGACTCTCAGGCCCCACCTCAGGTCTTCAGACGCAGCACCTGGGTTGTCACCACATCCTCGCTGGCTCTGGGCATTGGGGGACGGGGCCTGGGCCTTCTCCTGTGGGTTCCATCTACGCCAGGGCCTGCACAGAAACGGGCCCTTCTGTTCTCTGCGCTGTGCTTGTAGCGAGAGGTTGTGGGGAGGGGGGAGAGCCACCTGGGATAAAGCCCCACTGGGTAACTTACACAGGGTGTGGTTTGTGTCCTTGAGGAATTTTGTCTGGATGGCGAGACAGATGTGTAAACACTGACAGGCAAAGCATAGGTGGGTGTGTGCAGCACCCTCCTGGGTGAAGGGTTTACTACAACTTGGACTCCACCTAACAAACACAAACTGTCACCTAATCATTTGTACCTTATATTAATCTGAAAGAAAACTAATAAAAAAGAGAAACAAACGAACTCACTTGAAACTACTGACCACTTGAAGGCCAGTGGGCAGCTGAGTGCAGGGAAAGGGCACCAGGTGCGTCTGTCCTGTGCAGGAAGGGAGAAGGCTGGGTCAGGCCCTGGGAAAAGAGCACCCACGGAGGAGAAAATGTAGCTTGCTTGTAGGTGATGGCATCGCCCAGGGGCAGGCTGTCTTTCTGGGGCCTCAGAGGCACACACAGGCTGCGGTGGGGCTGTGCATTCTGGTTCCAGGCCGGCCACTCCCTAGCAGGCCACCTTGGAAGACTTCCTTGCAGGATGGGCTCGGCAGACGAGTTATGTGGAAGCCATTTAGTCACCTTTGTCACCACATCTCAAAGTAGGTGCTCAGTTGTTCATCCACAGAAAATCCTTCTTTAGAGAAAGGGATCTTTGCAGGCAGGATGCATTCGTGTGTGTTGCATACCACAAGGCCAGCATCCCCTTGGCAAGTTTCCTTTCTCAAGGGTCCATGGACTTCTTTAAATTGCATTAAAATTTTTTGTGCATGTGCTTTATTCCAGGACTGAGGGTTTTTAACCTTTGTCAAACTCCCCACAGGCTCTCCTCTAGTAGGTTAGGACCAGATGCTGGGTGTGCTCAGCAGGTATCAGCTGCACCAGAGCGGTGGGGGTCTCAGGCTCAGGCCAGGGGCAGAGGCGGTTTTGTCAGGGATGGCAGAGCCCACAAGGATGCAGAAATCTAGAATCTTGGGCCCTCTCTCAGATCTTTAGACTCAGCGCCTGTGTCTTCGCTGCATTCTCTTCCCCTGCACTGGCAGGCAGGAGCCGGTCTGGCTGCAGGACTGGGATGCAAGGACCTTGCAGAGACCTGCCTGGTTTTTCTGGGGAGAGGCTGGTCTACCCCGGGGGGCTCCATGTCCCCGCAGCCCTTGTGACATCACACAGGAAATTCTGTCCCTACCCCAGCCCCCTACACATTCTCTCCAAGCTGGAACTCAAGCACCATGGGACCTTGGCTGGCTTGTGGACAGCAAGAAATCCAATTTTAAACTGGACTTCGGACCCCTGGGTGAGGTTGGAGTGCTGTTTTAAAGTTGGCGTTGCCAAAAGAACAGGGCAGGACCAGAGACGAGTTTCAGTAGTGCAATGGGCACCTGATACTTTGCAGACTCGGGGGCACTGCTCTGCTGTTGAATTGTGCTGGGCAGGGCTGAACACCAGGAGGGGACCCGGGGTGGGGTAAGAGGTCTGGGTTCTGGCCTTTACTCTCCTTGGTTTTAAGTCCTGTGACTTTGATCTTTTAAAAGACAATCAAAAGAAAAGTCACAAATTAGGACAAAACTTACATGTATGTCAATAGTCACCTGTTGCCAGGACCTCAGGCATAACCTTGGGTTCCTCCACATCCCTGCTGATGCTCACTCCAGTTTTTTTTTTTATATCAGCTATTTTATTTTATTTTATTTTATTTTTTATTAAATCATAGCTGTATATATTAGTGCAATCATGGGGTTCAATGTGCTGGCTCCATATAGAATCTGAAACATTTTCATCAAACTGTTTAACATAGCCTTCATGGCACTTTCCTAGTTATTGTATGAAGACGTTTGTATTCTGCATTTGGTAAGTTTCATCTGTACCCTTCTAAGATGCACCATAGATGTGATCCCACCAGA